>PVKY010012130.1:0-11661 GCA_004027775.1 Bradypus variegatus | reverse complement strand
CCATGAGCAATTGATTTTACACTTTGGATGATTGTATGGTATGTGAATAATCTCAATAAGATTGAACTTAAAAAAAAAAGCAGATGAGAAGATGCTCAACATCATTAGCCATTAGGGAAATGCAAATCAAAACCACAATGAGTTACCATTTCACACCGACTAGTATGGCTACTATTTTAAAAACAGAAAATAAGTGTTGGAGAGGATGTGGGGAAATAGAAACATTTGTTCATTGTTGGTGGGAATGTGAAACTGTGACCCCCTGTGGAAAACAATTTGGCAGTCCCTCAGAAAGTATAGAATTGCCTGGTCATCTCACCAGGTATATATCCAAAAGAATTGAAAGCAGAGATTTAAACAGATATTTTACACGAGTGTTCATAGCAGCATTCTTCACAATTGCAAAAAGATTCAATCAACCCAAAAGATGAATAGATAAATAAAATGTGACATATACATACAATGGAACATTATTCAACCATAAAAGCAAATTGTTTTGATACATGTGACAGCATGGATGAATCTTGAAGATATATTGTGTGAAAAAAGCCAGCAGAAAAGAACAAATATTGTATGATCACACTGATATGAAATAATTAGAATAAGCAAATTCATAGAGGCAGACATAGAATACAGATTACCAGGAGCTGCAGTGGGGGTAAGGAATGGAGAGTTGATGTGTAACTGGTATAGAATTTCTGTTTGGATTGATAGGAAAGTTTTGGTAATGGATGGTGGTGATGGCACTGCTACAGTATTGTGGGTGTACTTAATACCACTGAATTATATATTTGAATGTGGCTGAAAGAGGAATTTTTAGGTTGTATATGTTTTACTAGAATAAAAAATTGAAAAAAAAAAACCTATAGAACTGTACAACACAGTGAACCTAAAGTAAACTAGGGACTGTTGTTAATAGTGTAATTATAATAATAATATTTAATCAGTTGTTAGGTACCACATTAATGCAATGTGTTAATAGGGAAAACTATGTGAGGGTGTGTATATGGGGACTATGTATTTTCTGCATGATTTTCCTGCAAATCTACAACTTCTTTAATGAAGGCAAAACAAAATACCACAATTAGATACTATAATCCAATCATTCAAAAGGCTAAAATTAAAGATGTTGACGAATGTCAAGAATTGAACAAGGATGCAGGCAAATAGTAACCCAGACACAATTCTGGTAGGAATGTAAAGTGCTTTAAAACCACTTTGGAAAAAAAATGGCAGTTTATTTTAGCAATTTTAGTGAAGTATAGTTGACAGGGAATAGAATGCATGCATTTAAAATGTGCATTTTAATCACTTTTGAAATATGTGTACAGCTGTGAAATCATCACCTCAATCATGGTATTGAACATATACCCATCATCTACAAAAGTTTTTTCATGCTATTTTTTCATCCCTCTTTCCTGCCCCTCCCTGTCTACCAGCCACAAATTCAGGTAACCACTGCTCTGTGTCTGTCATTATAGATTAGTTTGCATTTTCTAGAATTTTAATGAATGTAATGATACATTATATATTCTTTTTTTGGTCTCATTTCTTTGACACAGCGTAGTTATTTTTAGATTCAACCTTGCTATGTGTATCAATACGTCATTTTTATTTTTGAATAATAAATTCCTTTGTATGGATGTAACAGTATTTATCTATTCATCAGATGATTGACTTGAGTTGTTTCTAGTGCTTGACTATTACATAAAACTGATAGAAGATCAAACGAGCCCCAACATTCCCTTAAGCCTAATCCAGAGCAAGGATTACAGAGGTAGGGCTCTTCAATTATCTGAAAGTTAAGAGAGGTGAGGAAGTTGCAGAAGAAAAGTTTAAAGCTAGCAGAGATGGCTTTCATAAGGTTTAAGAAAAGAAGCTAAGTGCAAGATGAAGCAGCAGGTGCTGATGTAGCTGCTGCAGCCAGTTATCCGGAAGATCTAGGTAAGATAATTGAGGACGGTGGCTACACTAAACAACAGATTTTCAGTGTAGACAAAACAACCTCTGTTGGAGTTTTTATCAGTATTGGATGTTGGATTTTGTTAAATGCTTTTCTTCCATCTACTTTTTCCTCTAGCTCCTTTTAAGTTTTTTTAGTTTGTGACTGGTTTTAAACAGTTTGATTATAATACTTTATCTTTTTTATTTTGTACAATTTGTATTCCTGTCTTCAAGTTTATGAATCTTTCCTTCCGCCATTTCTAATCAGCTGTTGATTCTAAGCAGCAGCATATTTTTCATCTCACACATTGTTGTTTTCATTTTATTTCAATTTATATCTGACAAAGGGTATGTATCCAAAATATATAAAGAACTTTTAACACTTGATAATTTAAAAAGACAAACAATCCAATAAAAAAAATGTCCGTCAACAGGTACATAGATAAATACTGTCATATATTCATACAATGAACTACTACGTGGAAGAAAAAAAAGGAGTAACTTCTGTTACACATGCTAAGACAAGGCAGATACAAAAATTAAGAAAATCTTATCCAATATATATGAACATCTAAAGTGACATCTGTAGTGCCAGAAGGAAGTCAGTCATTGCCTGTGACTAGGTTTCTTTGTCCTTTGGGGTGAGGATGGTGGTGAGGGTGAGTGGAGGTATGATTAACTGGAAAAAGCACACAATGGGACAAGGAAACCTTCTTCAGTGATGGAAATAAATACCCTATACCTGGATTGTGGTGAAGGGTACATGCCCATATATATATATATTATACATATATATGTCATATTTCATTCAAATGTACAAGATAATGAACAAATTGTTGATAACTAAATAAGGTTGATTTAAAAATCTATTCCAGCATTTTTAGTTGTTTTCTATAGTGTTCTAATTTGCTAATACTGCCAGAATGCAAAACACCAGAAATGGATTGGGTTTTATAAAAAGGGGTTTATTTGGTTCCACAGTTACAGTCTTAAAGCCATGAAGTGCACAAGGTAATGCATCAGCAATTGGGTACCTTCACTGGAGGATGGCCAGTGGTATCCGGAAAACCTCTGTTAGCTGGGAAGGCACGTGGCTGGCGTCTGTTCCAGAGTTCTGGTTTCAAAATGGCTTTCTCCCAGGACCTTCCTCTCTAGGCCACAGCTCCTCAAAAAATGTCACTCTTAGTTGCTCTTGGGGTGTTTGTCCTCTCTTAGCTTCTCTGGAGCAAGAGTCTGCTTTCAACAGCCGTCTTCAAACTGTCTCTCATCTGCAGCCCCTCTCTTAGCTTCTGTGCATTCTTCAAAGTGTCCCTCTTGGCTGCAACTCCTCTTCAAAATGTCACTCACAGGTGCACTGAGTTCCTTCTGTTTGTCAGCTCATTTATATAGTACTAGTGATTTAATTCAGACCCACCCTGAATGGGTGGGCCAGTACCTCCATGGAAATTATCCAGTCAGTCATCACCTGCAGTTGGGTGAGGCACATCTCCATGGAAACGCTCAAGAAAATTACAATCTAATTAACACTGATAGGTCTGCCCAGACAAGATAACATCAAAGATAATGGCTTTTGGGGGGACAAAATACATTCAAACTGGCACATATAGGTAGCCCTTGGTTGCCATATTCCAGGAATGGAAGTTCCAGCATAATTTTTTCATTTCTTTTATTATAATACTAGTATAGTATAATAATAATTCCTGATTTGTTAATTTTAAACCTTATCTATGAATTTCCCATTGTGGTATTCTTACCTAACTCTCCCATACATCCACCCCATCTCAACATAACAATCATAATTTTTAAAGTCAAATCAATACAGTAGTGTTTACATTATTAAGACCATGCAAGTATTGTTCAGTGCCTGCAAAGTAGACTACGACTATCAGTTTGTTATACAACATATTGTGTTTCCTCCTTTTAATAATTGCCTTTTTTCATCTACTTGGTTTTCTATATGCCAAGATTTTTACCGAAAACTCTACATTTCTGCCACATGTCTATCAATGATATTCTCCATAAGCTCAAACCAATTAATTCTGCTCTTTTCTGGGAGACCTTCCTTTCTGAGTTCTTCATCCTCCTGCTTCAATCTGGGCCTCCTGATTTTAGATCAGTTCAAAACAGTTGTGTTGCCCCTACCTTCACTGCCATCGCATATTGTTAAATTACATGCATTTACTCTTGAGCTTTGCTGGAGTTCACCATCCAGGGGCCTCCTATTTGAGCTTTTTGGGAGCTTCTTTGTCTCCCTTTTACAAACATTTAGATTCTAACATTTTTTCTTTCTTTCAGATATTTCTCTATCCACCTCCTTCCCCTCAAAAAAAAGTCATTGAAATCTCTTACCTATTTTTTCTCTGTCTTTCCTTCTTGAGGGTTAATAATTTTAAAAATCTTTTGTGTTAACTCACCAAGGTTTTGGGTGAGAGAAGAGATAAACCCATGTGTTCAGCTCTTCATTTTAAATTGCGATCCCAGCTTGGTATTTGAAAGGAGGGACACATTCTTTACTTTAACAAAGGAAAGATGAGAATATAAACTGTATTTTGTGCTGGGAAGCTGAAACATTAACATCTGTGGGCTTCAGTTTTATCAGTGAAATAAACAGAAGGCTGGATCACTAGCTGAGAGTGATGATGGGGAGGGCATGTAGACAGATTTCCCAAAAGAGAAAATTTAAGAGTTATCTTACTGAATAGAAAATGACCCAACCAAAGAAACACACCAAGATTGCTGAGCAGTATTGAATTCACATTGGGTTTTATAGTCATGAATTTAAAGAGAAACTAACAATCCTAGTTGTGTGATTTTCTCCAGCAATATTCAGCAGTTTGGTTAGTTTCAAACAAGGAAAGGCAAACAGTAGAGTTCTTCAAGGGGATTTTCCAGTGAGTGCATTGGAGAGAGGCATAGGCACTGAGTGTGATTGTATTATCCTAATTAAATCATAAGTACCCTCCATCCAAACACACAAGCCAGAAAATTAGGACTCAACAGGTTGGTCAAAACTTAATTCTACCTCTTAATCATTTAATCTCTTAACACGTTTCCACCGCCAAAATTCAGTTCTTAACTGGATTACTGCAGTAGCCACTTTGGCTATTTCCAGTCTCTTCCTCCACCATGCCGTCTTCGTTAACACTTTCAGTTACTCCACTAATTAAATGTTTTTGCAAAACTCCCCATTACTTACAAGGTCAAATGCAAACTTCTTAAAGTGGCATATGAGACCTTTCATGTTCTAGTCTCTGCCTGTCTCCAGCCTCATCCTTTAGCACATCTCTTTCCCACTTCAGGTGCCCAACATTACAACTACACTATACACCACCCTGAACAATCACTAGACAGTTCCTCGAACCTGAACGAATTTCTGCCACCCCCTTACTTGCTAGGCAAACTAAAATTTACTCACGGATCACCTCTGCAACTTTTTCTGACTGGCCAGACAAGGTCAACAAATAATCCTTTTCCTGGACTCCCATTATACCTTATACTTATCTCCATGAAGTCACTCATGCTGTATTTTATCCCAGGAGAGAATAAAACTTGAGGTTAGAGACGTTAGCATCTGCTCTGACTCAGACCTTAGCAACAGACACTAGTGAGAGATTTAAGTTACCAATTGGATGAAACAGCTCCAGAAGCTGAATTACAGATAGAGGTCGGGGACACTACATGATGTACAGATTGGCACAGATATAATTTACTGTGTGATTATGAACACCTCTGCATGGTAATGAGCCTGTGCTTGAAGATTAAAAACAAAAAAAAAAAAAAACTGATGGCAGGAGAGTTTCAGAGAGAAAATCCAAATGTTTTCACAGCATTGTTTTGGCAGAGTGACTAAAATAAAACTATAAGACTTTAATTATAGTAGCTAGGTGCTATATTAAAATGAATGTAGTTATAAATAAACAGCCCTGATGGTGGAAATGTTGTTTATGTATCTATCTGAGATTCAATTTCTCATCTGTAAAGTGGGGATAATACCTGTTTCACAAGATTGTTTAAAAATTAAGCAAGATCAGTTGATATTAAAATGCCTGTCTTACAAATGCTAAGTATCTTCCATTTCTTCAGACCTGAGTTTATCTTTGGCATCATTTTGCGTCTCAAATGTCTTCTGAGCTTCAAGTCAATCATCATTAACATTTCTTCAAACTCTAAAATCAAAGGAAGTTTCTGATTCATATAGAGAGCAGAGTGATAGGAAGTAATTGTGATTTTAAGCAAGTACTCTAGGCTCTTCATCTTTCTCCTAAATATCATTAGCTATCACCATTTCCAGGGATGAAAATAAAAGTGTACTTATTAAATTGCCCATATGTACCTTGACTTGAGAATTCTGAGCCATGAAAAGCATTTAGCAAATATTTATATACCCCCAAGAATGACATGTTAAGAAGATAGTTCTGTTGAACATTCAACTGTCAAATATCCTTATGTATTAGGCACTGTTAAGTGCAATGAATAAAAAAAATTAATTTGCCTGGCCCACAGCCTACACATACTAATTAAGATGTGAGTCATGTAATGAAGAAAACATGGTAATTTTTGTAAATGATCTTTTTCTTTTGTGAAGAACACTCAGTGATGCAAATGAAATTGGCACATTCATAGTCTTGGAGATTGTACCTTTTTGGAAAGCCATTAGATCTTTAAATACTATAGCTATTGGCTGCCCAGTAGGGTACAAATTTCTGCTTATCTATATTTCAGTGTATTTTTTTAAAGTGTATATATATAAAAACAGACTAAAAAATATGAGAATTATCTCTGAGTAATGGAACTCAGTTTTTTGTTCTATGTATTTTCCAAATTTTCTATTTAACATGTACAGCATTTTTGGATTATACTGCAATTGAATCCAAGTCCCTCTTCTTACTGGTAGTGTTACTTTGCACAAGTTCTTTAATGTGTTTTCTCATGTATACAATCAAAGTCATAAGGTTGTTGTATGTGGTGAATTGTATGTTTGTGAGTTGTTGTGAGTTGTGTTTCACCTTCATGTATAAAGTTCTGATAATACCTTTTACTTCATTTAATTGGTCACTTGTCAAATACCACCACTACCCCACCAAAAAAAATGCTATTTCCATTTGAGTTCAGACATTTATTCTTGCTTGTAAGCAAACAAAATGTTGCATGATAACGCCTCATAATCACAGACCCCAAACTATGCATAATTTGTAGCTTTACTGCAACTTCCCTCTACATATGTTACCAACTGTGACACAGGAAATTCCTGGCTTTTTCCCATGAAACTAAAGAAGAAACAGCATCACAGACTTTAAAGTATTAAGGAGTTTAGGATCCCAAATATTCTACATGTAGAACACCTTCTAGAGGCTGCAGTTCTTCATTTCCAGGACCAGGTAAAGAGAGGGCAGTCCTGTCATCTGTAAAAATGAGATGGTGGCACAGGGTTAGGACCATTTCTTGCTGATATTGAGATGATTGAGCTGGTCTGCAACAAATCTGTGAGAGGGAAACTTGGAAGTGCTGGCTGCCTTGATGGCCTCGAAGGCCTGCGCCTTGCGGACCGCGGCGTGGCCATACTCCTGCTCCGCGGTGAGGTAGGGCATGCTCAGCCAGTAGTGGTTCTCCGCTTCGATCTCCAGGCGACGGATCATCTTCTCCTTGGCATGGGAAGACACGGTTCGCGGCCGCCGGTGCTTCCCGATCCACTGGTTTCCAGGAATGCGATTGCGGCGTAGGAGCGCGGTCAGGAACATGGTGCCTGCCGGGGAGAAAGGACAGAGCCGGGATCGACCCAGTGGCGCGCACGGCCGGGAGGAACAAGCAGCAACGCGCGAACCCGGCGCCCGGGACGGCGCACAGCCGCCGCAGAGGAAATGGGGAACCCAGAAACAAGCGGAGAAAGTATATACCAAAGTACGCAGACCAACTCGCCAGCGACGCTCCTCAAGCCGACTGCCGCCGGTGCGACGCCGGAAACACGTCCTCTCCCGGAGCTGCGGCGTCGGTTTTCGCGAGAGTTTCTGCTCTCGCGAGAAGGCCCTCGGGACTCCGCGGAACCAATGAGCTCTGGCGGCGAGAGTTTCAAACCCCCGGTGGACGGCGGCTGTGAGCTGGTTTCCTGGCGTCTGTGTTTCTTCTCCGCTGTGCCGGCTCCGCTGGGGCCCCGGGGATGGATCCAGTCCACAGCTTCTGGGCGAAGCTGCGGTCTCTGGCCGTCACCCTAGATAGCGAGACGGCCAGGCTGCAGCTAGCGCTGAGCGGAGAAGAGACCGGTGAGGGACGGCGGGGGTCGGGGGTTTGGCGGGGGGCGCCATCCACGGCAGAGAGCGCCGGGGGGAGTGGATGCGGGTTAGAAAGCATTAAACATTAAATTGAACACTTCCAAAATGGTTGTTTACAACGGTGAGAGTGCTTCGAAAGACATGGGGGAGGGGCGTGCATATCAAAAGGCACATTCAACGTTTCTCTAACACAGCTCAGAAGAGCTGCAGGTACCGCCTCTTGGTTATTTAATCTTATGACCCCTTCAAGTGGGACTCAGTTTTTAGTTTCATATAGAGAAACAGTTCTGCCCTCAAGTAATGAAAGTAGCACTTTTATTATGTTCCGGAAAGAGCGGCATATTTGAATAAAAATTCAAGTAAGGCTGTCAGCTTGTGTTCATAATGCCTACACCAATTGATACATGATATGCTTTCCAGTCCCATCTCGTATGTTTATCGATCAAAAATAGTGTAAGCAAAAGCAATTCCTTTTAAAATGCATCTATATCACATTGTTCTTTGCATATACAGTGACTTTGATCTCACCTAAATGAGTTAAACTTTTGTAATTTTCAGTACACTTTTGTAACTTTCCCAAATCATGTTGCCAACCCAAACAATAATATTCATTATTGAGCATTGCTTTCATAAATAAACCAAAATTCACTGTCACTAACCTCCCGTCACTAGTCTCCTTTGTATTAGAGATTTTTAAAAGCTGTTACAAGAGTATTACAGATTTCGAGATTGTTACATAATTGGGTTCCTGACAGTATTGCACCCTGCAGATACAGCCCTTTTTTTACTTCAATTATAGTATAAATAATTGTCCAACGAGGTAAAAATGCATATTTCTGTGGCTGTAAGAAGTATGTGCATTGTAAGAAATTTGAGATACACAAAAGTAGAAAGAAAAAAAAGTATTCCCCACAAACCTACCATCAGAAGACACCAATGTTAGTATTTATTCATTTTAAGGTTTTTTTGTTGCATTTTTATTTGATTTTGTTTTCATAGTTGACCATATAAAATTGCATTAATATTTTTGGATTCTTGATATGTATGCTAAATTGCTTTCCACAAAGCTTGTGCTAATTTACCTTCTTACCAACATATTGCCTGTGTAAACAAACTACGTTTTCTTTTGGTTTTCCAATAGAAAGTTGGAATCCAGTTCTTCAGAAAAGTTCACTTTTTATGAACGTGGTAATGAATCATTAAATTGGTTGACTTTTTATCTCTAACATCTTGAGATATAATTTACATACCATAAAATTCACCCATTTTAAGTATACAGTTCAGTGTTTTTTAGTGTACTCACAAGAGTTGTGCAACCCTCTCACAGTCTAAGTTTAGAAGATTTTCATCACCCTAAAAACTCCCTGTTCCCATTAGCAGTCACTCCTCGTAACCCCCTCCTTCCCTCACCCAACCATACCAGTCATAGGCAAACACTAATCTACTTCTGTTTCTGTAGGTTTGCCTATACTGGGCATGTCATATAAATGGAATCTTCCAATATGTAGTCTTTTGTGATTGGCTTCTTTCACTTATCATGTTTTCAGAGTTCTTCTGTGTCATAGCATGTATTAGTACTTCATTCCTTTTTATTGCTGTATGGTTTTCCAATATGCAGATATACTGTATTTTGTTTATCTGTCATTTAATGGGCATTTGTATTGCTTCCACTTGGGGCTATTATAATAATGCTGTTTTGAAAATTTGTGTACAAGTTTTTGCATGAATCTGTTTTCAGTTCTCTTGGATTTACATCTAGAAGTGGACTTGCTGGGTCACATGGTAACTCTATGTATAACTTTTAAGGACCTGCCAAACTGATTTCCAAAATGGCTGTACAATTTTAATTTCCACAAGCAATGAACAAGGGTTCCAATTTCCCCACATCCTCATAGACATTATTGTCTGTCCTTTTGATAATAGCCATCCCAGTGGGTATGAAGTGGTATCTCATTGTGGGTTTTTTTTTTGTTTTGTTTTGTTTTAACTGAGATTGTTCACATACCTCCCAACTATCCAGAGATCCAAAGTGTACAATCAGTTGCACATGATACCCTCATACAGCTCTGCATTCATCACCACAATTTTTTTTTCAATTTTTAAAACATTTTCGTTTCTCCCGAAAAGAAATAAAGACCAAAAAAGAGGAAATTCAAATCCTCCCATACCCCTAACCACCACTGCCTCCATTATTGATTCATAGTTTTGGTATAGTACATTTGTTACTGTTGATGAAAGAATGTTAAATACTACTAACTGTAGTATATAGTTTGCAATAGGTATATATGTTTTTTTTCCTATATACTCCTCTATTAACTTCTAGTTATAGTCTCATACATTTGTTCTAGTTCGTGAGAGAGATTTCTAATATTGGTACAATTAATCATGAACATTGTACACAAGATTCACTCTTTTATACATTCCCATCTTTTAACCTCCAACTTTCCTTCTGGTGGCATATATGACTCTGAGCTTACCCTTTCCACCACCTTCACACACCATTCAGCACTGTTATCACAACATACTACCACACCTCTGTCCATTTCCAAATATTTTAAGTTCACCCTCGTTGAACATTCTGCTCATAATAAGCAACTGCTCCCCATTCTTTAGCCTCGTTCTATATCCTGGTAACTTATATTTCATGTCTATGAGTTTACATATTATAATTAGTTCATACCAGTGAGACCCTGCAATATTTGTCCTTGTGTGTGTGTCATTTCACTCCATTTAGTGCCCTGAAGGTTTCTTCATCAACCCATTTTTTTAAGATCATTTTGTTCACTCCATACATTCCGTCCTAAGTAAACAATCATTGCTTCCCTGTGTAGTCACGTATTTATGTGTTCAGCACCATCACCACTATCTATATAAGGACATCTCTATTTCTTCCACAAGGAAGGAGGAAGAGTCAAAGAAGTTAGTCAAAAGAAAAAGAAAAAAGAAGGAAAAACAAAACAAAACAAAACATGACAGCTAGAAAGCACCAAAAGGAAAGATAGCATTAACCTAAGGTAGAATAAAGAATCAGACAACACCAATACCAAGAGTCCCATACTCTTCCCCTATTCTCTGCCCTCCCGGCCCATATGCATTTAGCTTTGGTATATTGCCTTTGTTATATTAAAGGAAGCATAATACAATGTTTCTGTTAATTATAGTCTCTAGTTTTATTGATTGTATTTCCCCCCCCAATCCTACCCTATTTTTAACACCTTGCAATGTTGACATTCATTTGTTACACCTCATGTAAAAACATATTTGTACCTTTTATTAAAATTGTTGAGCACCCTAGGTTTCACTGAGTCATACAGTCCCAGTCTTCATCTTTCCTCTCTTTCCTTCTGGTGTCCCACATGCTCCTAACCTTTCTCTTTCAAGCATGCTCACAGTCATCTTTGTTCTTACATTGCTGTGCTGTTATCTCCCAAAATTGTTTTCCAAACCTCTC
>PVKY010012129.1:0-11672 GCA_004027775.1 Bradypus variegatus | reverse complement strand
ATGAGGTAGAGTTGGGTGGCCCCAGCCTTAGAGGTTCTGGAAGCCTCTGGTCAACTTAGGAAGAGTGTTCCTGGGCAGCAGAGATGTGGTGGTGGCCGGAGCTGTTGAACCCTCAGTTTTCTGGCTGGGCTGGCATGCGGCAAAGGGTGCTTCCAGAAGAGTGTTCTCCAGGGGGTTCAGTCACTCAAGGAACCATCCCTAGCAAAGAGAGAAACGGCAGCTGAGTCACTAATGCAGGCAACCTGCCTCCACCAGGAGCTTCCCCAGGGGGGAGGCTGCAAAGCTTTAGAGCAAGTGCCTTGGCCTAATCCCAGGCGGCCTGCGCCATAGCCACGGGGGAGGGGCTGGGATGAAAGCCAGGACTCAGACAAGGTCCTTCCAGGGGCCAGATCTGAACACAGACGCTTCATGGCTTTGAGAAACATCAGGTAGTGTAGAGAAGGCTGAGTCTTAGAAGCAAACACTGGTTGAGCACTTACTGTATTATAGATACTGTTTTGCATGTTAAGGCATTATCCCATTTTACAGATGAGAACAGAGGCAGAGAGGATTTCAGGGACTCTATCTGTCTCTTTAGAGATAGATCTTACTCTACCTTACAGTCTTCTTATTTGCTCACTGGTTCTTATTTCCAACATACCCCTCCCTACCTCACCCACAAGCCAAACTCGATGGCTGCACTGGAATCTGCTAGAATCTGTCCTCCTAATAAGGTCACCAGACAATCCTGATGGAAACCCTCACCACACTGCACCACCTTCACCATGAGGGGTCCCGGAAGATGAGGGCAGGGCAGAGGGAGACTCCTGCCCACACCTTGGCAATAACTGCCTGCCAAATACAAAAATAGAGAAACTAAACTGATTTCCTTGTGCCATTTCATGAGGTTAGGTGACTCCAAACAGAATGTAGAAGCAGGAACTGGGGTGCACTACTCTTTTTTCCTCTCTCTCTCTGGTCTGGTGTTCAGAAACACTCGGGGTTTATTTGGCACATTAGTGTAACTACGTCCCGGGTGTTCCTGAAACACACATTGTGAGACAGGGGAGACAGAGCAATCAGCAAAGTGACACACTGTATACATTTCACAAGGGGCCTGAAGGACTCACTACCTACATTTTACTGAGTCAAAGTGAGCACCAGGCAGGAGGTGGGTTGCATGAGCTGCCTGAAGAAGATCTGAATTCTAAGGAATCGGTCACCCTCAGTATTGCTGCATCTTCTTCTTTCCTTTCATTTCCCCTCCAGTTAGTTCTGCACAGAGCTCCGAACAGGACAGATAGACCCTTTGTCAAATCACGAGCTGCCTGGATCCATGAACACCAAGCCTCAGTCTGGGTCCTCTAATTAATCACCGACAGTATACACAAGGCCCCTGTAACTGTCTCCAAAGAATTCAGTCTCCCTGCCAGCCCACGGCCACTGCAAACAACCTATCCTTGTGCTCAGAAAGGCTCTCCGTTTTTGCTGGTTCTAATGGGAAAGCACTACTGCACACATTCGAACACAGTTGTTGTTGCAGTTTGCTAATGCTACCATTTTGCAAAACACCTGAAATGGATTGGCTTTTACAAAGGGGGTTTATTTGGTTACAAATTCACAGTCTGAAGACCATGAAAGGTCTTCATATACCTTCACCGAAGGAAGGCCAATGGCATCTGGAAAGCCTGTTAGCTGGGAAGGCACATGGCTGGCATCTGCTGATCCCGGGTTATGTTCCAGCTCCTCTCTCAGCTCCTGTGCATTCTTCAAAATGTTACTCTTGGGATGTTTTGTCCTCTCTTAGCTTCTCCAGAGCAAACTCTGGGCTAGCATAAGTCTGCTTTCAATGGCCAGCTCCACAACGTCTCTCAGTTGCTCTCCAAAATGTCACTCACAGCTGCTCTGAGTTCCTTCAGTCTGTGAACTCTTTTATAGGACTCCCATTCAAGTAACACCTCCATGGAAATATTCCAATCAAAGGTCTCGCCCACAGCTGACTGAGTCACATCTCCATGGAAATACTCGATAAGTTCCAACCTAATCAACACTAATATGTCTGCCCCCCACAAGACTGCATTAAAGAACACGGCATTTTGGGAGACATAATACATCTAAACTAGCACAGGTGTATTCTGCTTAGTCTTCAGATTGTTTCCAGAGAGAATAAATGACAAAAAGGAAACCACGGAAGTTAGCTTTGCAAGCCCCCTCTCTGGAAACTGCCAAGGCTGCAAAGGCTAGGATGATGTCAAAGGAAAGGGGGTGTTTGGCTACTCCAGTGGGATGGGGCTGCTCTGGCTGCAGTTGTGTTTGGGAAACCTGAGGTGTCCTTGGAGAGTGGGGTGAATTGGCCAGGCAGATACTCTGGGAGCAGGCAGGCAGGGGCCCACACATACATCACCCACACCACACATGTACACACATACCACATACACACACACCACACACATACCACGTACACACACATCACTCTGCTCTCACCACACATCACACACACACACACACCTATACACACACCAGGCCTATCCATACACACATACTCACACAGCACCTTCACTTCACAACACACTACACATACAGCACACATACACACACACCACTCACACACCAGCCTCGCCACACATTATCATACTTTCATCTTACTTCACACACACACTACACACATACGCACACCATACACACACTCTCACTTTACATCATACACTCACACACCACCCTCACCTCATGACACACCACATATATGCACGCACCACAAACTCCACACACAGACCAGACACACATATGCATCTACACACACATACGCTCACACACCACCCTCACCTCTTATTCCACTCAAAACACACATATCACACACACCAAACTCACCATACATGCTCACACACTCCCTTCACATCACACATTCACACCACACACCCTTACCCACACACCACACACACACACACCTCACATTACACACATACCCCCACATCTACACACTCATACACCCCACGCTCACACCGTATCTTATCTTTTGCTGAAGGAGGAGCTCAGCCTCGAGCAGGCAGCAGGGAGAACTGGAGGCTGGGCTGCTGAGGAGGCAGACTTCCCCTTGTGCCACCAGGTCTCAGCCAGCCAGGGAGAGAGCCGGCAGGAGGCCCGCGGGAGCGCTATGAATAAACAGGCTCTCCAACTCCCTGGGCACCAAAGCAGGGGAAGGGAAATCCCACATGAAATGAAACGCCACTACTCACTGCTGCGACTGAGCTAGACGCAGCCCAGACTCGCAGCTCAGGACTTCTTCACATCTTGCTCTGAGTGCAGGTCCCTCTTACAATTTGCAGAGTAAATTTTAAGCAAATATTAAAATCTCACTATTGACAAAACACCAGGCAATGGAAAAATGTCAAATCAGAAAGGAGGAAGTCTTCCTCTCAGTTTCCAGGTACTCAGCTCTCAGACCCCACCGGGTACTGGGGGCACAGCCAGGGGAGGGAAGCTCTGGGTGGCCCAACATCAGCGTCAGCATAAAATGAGGCATTTATTTAAAATGCCCTCACCAGACCTACCCTCTGGGGAAGAGGCCCATTAACCTGCATTTTTAACAAACTCTCCTGGTGAATGATTCTCAAGACAACTAAAGTTTGAGAGTTGGCACTGCTCCCAGAGTATGTGCCTGGCCGATTCACCCCACTCTCCAAGGACACCCCAGTTTTCCCAAACACAACTGCAGGGCATCAGACAGAAAGCAACAGCTCCTCAAATGCCCTTCTCACACGGCACTGAGCAGAGCTGTCCCAGAAGCTTGGCAGAGCCCCTGACTTAGGCATCCCTGCACCCCCAGAGTCCGGCTCAGGGCCTAGCACACAGTAGGCACTCAATAAAGGCGTGCTGAAATAAAATGGAGGGAAGAGCAGGATAAGATGAAGGGTTGTGGTTACCTATTTCAAAACTATACGGAGCATTTGTTTCTCATTGACAATCTTAGAGCCTCTGGAAGGGAGGCTGGGTGTTGGAAGCCTCTGTTGCTCTTTACTCCACCACAGGGAGCAGGTATGTCCTGCAGGGATTCACCCATCGTACAAGAGCTTGTCTACAAGTGTGTGTGTGTGTGTGGGGGGGGTCCTTCTGCTGGGGCCCTCAGCTCTGTAGGACTTTGAAAATTGCTCCCCCAGAGGCTATCAAAAAGGCACCAGACTAAATAACAAGGCAATTTCTCCATTTTTCTGGCTTATGGGGCAGAGAAAACCATTTTTCTGGTTTCCACTCCAAATGTGCTGAATTCAGACTTGGGAAAGGGGCCCAAGAACATGAATTAAAAAAAAAAAAATACCTCACATGATTCTGGGCCTTGAGTACAGAGAACGGCACTTTCACAGACTCTGGCTTAAAAGCAAACATGATGACTGAGCAGCTTCATTTCTTCTCTTTTTCTTTGGATGGAATGTCTCAAAATCTTTATTTTAAGAGGATCTCTATAGTTGATGTTAGTCATATAGTTGGCTTTTTTCTGGAGGTGGGGGGAGCATGGGGGTGAGGTGGGCTCCCCAACTTCTGGGCCAGCCTTTGAGAGTCCTGTGGGAGGCAGTTATGCCTCTCATTGTGACACGGCTGAGGTGCCTAAGCAGTGCACTCCCAGGGGCAGGTGACCCAAGCCCAGGCAATCAGAGGCTTCCCCTGGGCCTGGACACGGAATGATAGGCGGCAGCTTCTAGCTTATTCTAGCAATGGTGGTGGGCCATACCAAGCATCCTGTCGCCTCCGGGGTCCCGAGCCTCGGGTTCCTGAGCCTGGCTAGGCAGCCTTGCTGCCACTTCCCTAAACCATCCAAGAAGTCCCTTTTCTGCTAAAAAAATAGCCTGAAGTCAGTTTCTACCATTTGTAACCAAGTGTCATGACCCTTACAAATATCACTAGGAAGCTCCTGGCCGGCAAAACCGATTTGCAGAGTACCCACAAAAAAATACTTGGCTTAAAGTTTCATTATTTTCAACCTGTTCTTTGATGCACTTGTTTACTTCAATGCTATAAAACAGAAATAGTCCAGCATGCAGATCATAAGGAAGTTCTATAAAAAAAAAGAAATTTAAGAGACACATAAAACAAAACAAGAACACAGGGCACTGCTATAGAGACAACAACCAAAGCTTCTGCGACCCGGCAGGAATTCTGCTCCCAGTTGCTTACAGTCTCCAAGCTTTCAGGTGTGAAACGAGGATTTTGTAAAGGTTTGTGAGATTAGAGATCTAACAGACACAGCACCTGGCACCCAGCTGGCAGTCAATAAAGAGTCAGTGCAGCTTCTGCTGGCACCAGTACTAAACTCAACCATGACCCCCGGCTCATCCTGACAGGTGGAGGAGACTGAAAGAGAAAACACACAAAAGAGTGAGAAAACACAAATAGGTAACTTCATGCAAGTTGAATTATATGAAACTGCCAATAGTCATTTGTCTTTCAACCACAAAAACAGTTAATTTCATGTGGTTCAGGTTAACATATTGCCACGGTGGTTCGAATCCCGAGTGTGTGTAAATAGGGGATGAGGGGTGGGTTCAAGAACCCAGTGATGTGCCTGCTTATCTTAACAAAACAGCCGCCCACAAGGAACCCTGAAAAGGTTTTCTAGGGCCTTCTTGACCGGGTCAGGAGAAAGGTCAGCAGCCGCCTGCGAGCTTGCCCATGAGAGCTTGGGGGCGCCGGCTTCCCTGAGCCTTTCTCTCCCACCCATGGCCAAACCGGGTCCCCTCCTTCCCTCGCTCCGTCCTCGGCAGGAGCCATTCCGGGGCTGCGGGACACAAAAGAAAGGGCGGCGGGGCAGGGGCGGGAAGCCAGGCGACTCCAGGAACCCGCCGCCGCCGCGGGGGTGAGGTTGCCGGAGGCACTTGGCTGCCCCGAGCGCGTCGGCGCCGGTGGCCGGCGCGGCCCCCACTGGGAACGGATGGGAAGTTTCCAGCCCTGCTAGAAAGGGGTCCCGAGCTATGCTTTCCGTACCGGACTTTCGCGTAAACTGATTCCGGAGCCCCGATTCCAGGGCAGCCGCGGAGCTCCTTCTCCCTCCACGCTCCCTTTGTTGTCTCGGCCGGCGCGTATTGGTGGGTACAACTCTCAGCACCCCTGTTCTTGAGCCGGCGATCACCGGAGGTTCCCGCGCCGAGCACACCGAGGAGGCCGGGCGGGGGCTTGCAAGCCAGAAGGGTGAGCTCTCCCGTGGAAGAGGGGAGGTGGCCTCCCTTTGCACCGCCACGGCGAGACGCCGCGACTCCCACCCCGGCTCGGTCTTACACCCTCGCTATGGCCTGTGGCACCGCGTCCTCCATCTGGCAAAGCAGAGGACGCTTGGCCCCTTTCCGCACCTACACCGGGAGGCTCAGTATCCTCCCGTGCCATCCTGTGCCATCCTGCGTCCCCCGAGCCATCCCCAGTGCCCCCCCACCGCAAAACTGTTCCCAAGTCCCTAGGGGGCCTCCCCCTCGGACCGCGGTCTCCCCGAAAGCGAGGCCAGGGAGTCCGCCTGCTCGTGCTCTGGCACCTGGAGAGCCGTAGCCGCCGGCTCCCCTCGGGCGGGACGGAAAGGAGACTCAAGCCGCGCCGCGCGGACCACCACGCAGCCGGGAAAGTTTGCGCGCACCCGTGCCCTCCCGGAATCTCAGGACGGCCGGCCGCCGGGACCACCTCGCCCGCGCTCGGGGCTCGCACCACCTGCCGCGGAGCCAGGGAAGGAACGCGGAGGGTCGGAGGAGAGGGGCGCCGAGTGAATCCCGCCACTCCCTGCCCCCAGCTTTCGGGAACTGGGTACGCTCAGCCCCGCGCCCGGGGTGCAGCTGCCTCTCCTGCTCCCGGCGAAGACGCGGCCACTTACCGCGCATCCGGACTGCCACCGCGGCTCCCCTGCGCCCGCCTCCCGCTCCGGCCCGCGCAGCCGCCGCCCCCTCCCCTCCCCTCGCAGCCCAGCTCGGGCGGCCCCGGCTCATGAATGATTTATAAGCCGGCTGCGGGGCCACCGCGCGGGCTTCCGGAGGGCCTGCCCCGCTGCTGGGCGCGCCGGCCGGGGTGGGGTGCAGGCGGCCAGAGCGGCTGGACCCCCCGGACGCGGCGCGCCAGGGTAGGGTGGGCGGGTGAGCGCGCTAGGGCTCGGGATGCCGGCGGGGACCTGTTGCCGCCTCCCCTGCTCCGCGCTGGGTCCTGGGACGGGAACGCGCGGGGTGGGAATGTTTCCTTAAACACACTTACCCGCGGCGGGAGAGGGGAGCGCGCAGCCAGGAGCCGGGTATTTTAAAGCTCGGTATTTTAAAGATCGTTGGTTCCAGCCACTAAGCTTGGGGCTCTAGACGCACTCCCGATCCGACCCGCAGGACAGCTTCGCCACCGCGCCCCGGGTCACCCACCGGGACCTGGACTGCATCCATTTCCTGCGGCGGGAGCCCTGCCCAGCCCCGGACGTCCACCTGGCAACACCCACGCCCCCTCCACCCAGTCCGCGCCCTCTATTTGAAAAGCCGCTACCCTCCTCAAAACCCCTCCTCTCTCTTGTTCCAACTAAACTCGGAGTCCTTTGACTTCTCCCGGCCACTTGACCGAAACATAGCAAAACAAAACTAAATAAAAACCAAATAAATTGTTTCCTTAGTCTGTACCAAGCACAGTGCTAGGGGCTGGAGCTATAAGAACGGCATGAAGCAGTCCTTGCCCCCAGATATTGGTATCCATGATAGCTCGAACTAGTCTGCCTCTTAATTATGCATTTCTTATTGGCCTTTCCGCGGCTGTGAGTTGCCGCACATTCCCAGATGAGTCGTGGAAAACTTCTGCCAGAAGGAATCACTCCCTTTTCCAACCTCCCGCTCCAGTTTCCACCTCATGCCTCACCTACCAATTTCTAATATTGAAAATATTGTCCAGTAGGAGAAATAAGACTGATTAAAAAAAAAAAAGGGCTCCTGCAGGAAGCTCTCTTGGTGCTTAATAAATGTTTGCAATGTGGATGGATGAATGGATGGATGGATGGGCTGAAGGATGGATGAAGTGCAGGAATATTAGCTCAGAAACTCTCACCCCAGAATCTAGCATAAAACATGCGCTGGGGGAAAGGGTCTGTTTGTTTTTAAAGTTTACATTGAGCTTTAATTTGCATTTTTCCAGGACCTGAAAATGACACTACACGCCTGGCAAGGTTAGGTGGTGCCCAGAAGCTTTCAGTCTGGCCTGCTGGTTCCCCTCTGCAGCCTCTGCTGGTCAGGGAGCCCCTGTTTGACCACCTATGGGGGACCCCCCTTGGGGGCTCAAAAGCAGCCCTCTCTGGGTGGGGCCACAGAGCAAGCCTCTCTGACCTTCCTCAAAACTTAGTCCTGACCCTTTATCACTGTCACCTTGACGGCTTAATCTCACTGAGCCTCAGTTCCTCATTTGCAATAGGAAGATAATTATACCTCCCAGGGCTCAGTTTGATTCATAATAGTAACAATACCACACCAGTAGTCTTTGTAACAAGGAGCCTTTACTATGAATGAGGCATTGTGCCATTGAACTCATTATTGTACGCTGCCTTATTAACAACAGCAACAGTTTGAGATTATACTCTTCATTATGTCCATCTTAGAGGAAAGGCTAAACCAGGGTCAGTAATTTGCCCAAAGTTACACAGCTCCTAAGCGACAGCACTAGATTTTGAACACAGATCTGGCCTCCAGGCCTGAGATTACCCTTAGGCATCAGCGCACCAAAAGAAAATGTGAAACTCGCCCAGGCCCGGGCACCCCCTGTAGACTGTGTAGCACAGCATTCCCCCATTGGATTTAAATGGCTGCCCATCTGTCTTCACATAGGCCCTGAGTGCTTCAGCCATACTTACCCATTGTCACATCCGCCAGCACCTACTCTATCTGGCGTAGAATGAATGAAAAAATAACAAACTGGGCAACCTTAGGCAGATGGTGACAAGATCTAACGATGTGTTCTATCCACTTGGTGTGGAGACCTAGCCCTACACTCCACTATTTAGTTAGCTCAAGTGAATTTCTCTGTCATCTGTTATAAGCAAGGCCAGAGTGTGTGATGTTTATTCCCAAATATACACTTAGATGAAAAACTTTGGTTTCCCTTTCTGAAATCCTTCCTTGTTTTTTTCTGCCAGAATGAAATGTAAATGTGAGCCAGCATGGTAGCCTGGAAAGGGCACTGGACTGAAAGCTGCAGATTTGTCCAAGATTCTGTTAGTAACTGGCAACATGGCCCCCAGGAAGTCAGGCAATCTCCCTGCATCTCACATGCCTCATCTGTGCAATGGTTCAATTGCCATGTGGCCAGAGGCTGCCACTTTGGATTCCACAAATACAGAACATTTTCATCAGCACAGAAAGTTCTATTGGAAAGCACCATGGATCGACTTGTGTCCCCCATATGATACGTTCAAGTCGTAACTCCAGGTCCCATAAATGTGATACTATTTAGAAACAGGATCTTTGAAGATGTTGTTAATTAAAATGAGGCCAAACTGGATTAGAGTGGGTCCTAATCCAACATGGCTGGTGTACTTATAAGAAGGAAGAACTGTATGCAGAAAGAGAGATGACCATGTGACAGAAGCCGAGATTGAGTAATGCCACAAGCCAAAAAATGCCAAGGATTGTCATAAAGCTGCTGCCAGACCCCTACAGACCTCTACAACTGTGAGACAATAAATTGCTGTCATTTTAAGCCACCCAGTCAGTGGTTTCAGCAGCCCTAGAAAACTTAGAAAGCACTGGGTTAAATCGTGGTGAAATAGTGAACCATAATAAAGGAAAAATTACAACAGGACTGGGATAAGAAACTTATATTGTAGCAGAGATTATGAGGGTTATTTGGCATTAGAAATGAAGTGTTGAGACTAATTCTTGTCAGAGTACACAAAACTTGGTCATTCAATAAACCTCTCTCCTTGACAAGATGTTTCTCATGAAGAGTTTTGTATATTTTTCTCTGAGTCACTGGTGGTTTGGAGCTGTATGTACCTCAGAAAAACATGTTCTTAAAGTTTTGGTAGCAGGAGAATGGGGTGCTGATATTGGAAATACCAAAAATGCAGAAATGGCTTTGGAACTGGGTAATGGGTAGAGGCGGGAAGAATTGTGAGCCATTGGATACAAGGGTGCTGATTGCTTTGAAAAGACAGTTCATAGAAATATGGATGCTAAAAGTACTTCTGATGAAGGCTTAGAAGAAGATGAACATGTTATTGGAAACTGGAGAAAAGGTGATCCTTGTTTTCAAGTGGCAGAGAACTTGGAAATATCCAAATTAAGGCATCAACATGAGTATACCTTCACTGAAGGATGGCCATTGGCATCCAGAAAGCCTGTTAGCTGGGAAGGCACGTGGCTGGCATCTACTGATCCCTGGTTGTGTTCCAGCTCCTCTCTCAGCTCCTGTGCATTCTTGGTTCCTTCTCCCAAGACATTTCTCTCTAGGTGCCTAGGGGTCCTGTCTTAGAATAGCCTGGGGCAAACTCTGGGCTTCATCTCTTAGTTAAACATCCCTCTGTCTGCATCTCCAAGCATGTCTAAGCATCAGTGTCAGCAAGTGTCTGGGCCTGTGTGGCTCTTTGTAAAGTGCTCCAGTAAACCAATCAAGACCCATGCTGAATGGACAGGGCCACACCTCCATAGAAATAATCTAATCAAAATTATGACCTACCGTTGGGTGAGTCACATCTCCATGGAAACAACCTAATCCAAATATCCCACAAGACTGGATTAAAACATGTCTTTTGGAGGGACATAATGTATCCAAACTGGCACAGTAAGCTTATAGTAAACTCCTTGCAGCTTATAGTAAAATGCAAGAGAAAAGGGACATACCAAGAACCGAACTCCTGGGCAGAAAGAAACCAGACATAGATGGTTCAAAAAATTTTGAGCCTCTGGAAAGTGCTCCATGTGAGGGTTTAACTGAACAGGGATCCAGTCAGCCATTTCAGTGCAAGTCAGGATTAGAGGGGCAGTTATCTAGAAGGATCTGTGCGAAGTCCAGCTTTCTGATGGTTTGGACTCCTGTATACTACATGCAACACCAACAAGTTTTATGTGAGATCTGTATGCACAAAACCACTGCCAGCCTGAACTAAAAGGGACAAAAATGGGACAGATTGAAGGAAAAATCACTTCATGGGCAGAACCACAGAAGCTAAGGTCTAGACCAAAGACATCTTCTGGGGCAAAGCGAGCGTGCCCACCCATGAGTGTGGAAAGGCTGAGTTTGTCCCAGTGCTTGGAGAGGGTGGGCCTTCCACCCTGCTGTTCAGGAAGAGGGCTACCATCTTGGTGTTCTCAGAGGTTGGAGCCTATGCCCCAGGGATTGCAGAGAGTCTGGCTACCACCCCAATGCTTGACAAGGGTGAAACCTGTACACTGGCATTCCAGGAGGGCATGGCTGCCATCTCGATGCTTGGAGAGGGTGGAGCCTTCACTCCAGTGTTTGGGGAGAACAATTCTGCTGTGCAAGCACTTGAAAGGGTTGGGGCTGCTGCTCCACCAGGTCCAGAGAACCAAAGTTCATTGCATAGATGGTTCTCAGACCTTGAAATCTAATGGATATGCCCCGCAGGATTCTGGAATAGTTTGGGACCTGTTGACCCCTATTTTCCTTCCAATTTTGCCCTATGGGAATGGGAATATTTATCCTATGCCCGTCCCTCCACTGCATATTGAAAGCAGATAACTTGTTCTCTAGATTTT
>PVKY010012128.1:0-11674 GCA_004027775.1 Bradypus variegatus | reverse complement strand
CGAGGCCGGGAGTGAGCCCCAGCAAAGCCAATCAGAGTTTGCCCTGGGATTGCTATAGAGACCCTGGGGGTGGGGGTGGGGTGCTAGCGGATCAGGGCTGAGATGGGGTGGGGGGAGTGCAGGGTGGGGGTGGGTGGTCAGTGGAACGGGCTGGGGGAGCATGGAAAAAGCATTTTGCTTAAGCAAAGCCAAACCAGCAAGGTGAGGGAGAGAGACTTAAGAGACAACATTATTTGAGTCCCTGGTTCTCTCAGTTGCATGAGCCAGCAAATTGAATCTTGTTCCAGTCAGTCGAAGTTAGATTTCAAGAACCCTTTTTCTCCAAAATGTCCCAAACCAACATGTCTAATTATTATAATCAGAAAAATATATAGATGCTCTTAAAGCACACGGTTACATAGGGGACATCTGCCATTTTCTTTTCTGTTCATTTGTGCTTTATACCATTTCCACAGTGACAGGTGTTACTTTTGTGATAAGAAAAAATGATTTTTTTTAACACATAATTCAACTTTGATGTTGGAACATCAGAACAAGTGAAAGACATCCCAGAGTGGTTTGGAGGGGAATAAAGATGTATATGCAGGGCCCCCTGAGAAACTGGGGGAGGGTGGGAAGTGTTGGGCTTCCTCACCTGGATTGTTGCTGATATTCTCACGGACATTGGGGACTGGCGGTTTGGTTTGCCGAGCCCTCTGTCATGGGACTTGCCCTTGTGGGGCTTGTTGCTGCAGAGGAGAGGTTGAACCTGCTTGTGGTTGTTCCTGAGAGTCTCTCCCTGAGTGTCTCTTTGTTGCTAGGATGTAGCCCTCTCTCTCTAGCTGAGCCGGCTCGGCAGGTGGGCTCGCTGCCCTCCCCCTGCCTGCGATCTGACTCCCAGGGGTGTAAATCTCCCTGGCGACGAGGGATGTGACTCCTGGGGTTGAGCCTGGACCTGAAATCATGGGATTGAGAACATCTCCTTGACAAGAAGGGGGATGCAAGGTGGGGCAAGGTAGAGTTTCAGTGGCTTGGAGATTCTGGGTGGAATCCAGGGGTCACTCTGGTGGGCGTTCTTGTGCACTGTATGGATGACCCTTTTTGGGTTTTGATGCACTGGAGTGGCTAGAGGTGAATGCCTGAAGCTATGGGACTGCAGCCCAGTGGACTTGACTCTTCAAGACGATTGTATGGCAGTGTAGCTTGCAGGGGGTGACAGTGTGGTTGTAAGGGCCTTGTGGATCACACTCCCTTTGTCCAGTGTGTGGATGGATGGGTGGAAAAATGGGGACAAAAAACTAAGTGAAAAATAGGGTGGGAGGGGACAGATAATTTGGGTGTTCTTTTTTACTTTTATTTTTGATTCTTATTTTCACTTTTTCTGGTACAAGGAAGACGGATTGGGGTGATGGGTGCATGGCTGTGTGATGGTGCTGTGAACAATTGATTGTGCACTTTAAATGACTGTATGGTGTGTGAATATATCTCAATAAAATTGAATTTAAAAAATAAATAAATGAAAAGAGCAAGTGAAAGAAGCCAGGCCCAAAAGATTCATAACGTATGATTCCATTCATATGAAGTTCAAGAAGAGGCAAAATGTATCTTTGGTAATAGAGATGAAAACAGTGGTTATCCTTGTGGGGATGTAGACTGGGAAGGGCACAAGGGAGACTTCGGGGTGATGAAAACTTTATCTTGATCTGGGTGTGCTCACACAGGTGTATACACATGTAAAAAGTCATTGTGCTGGGTCTATGTTATACTTTAAAAAAATGTTAAATGGAAAAACAAAATGTATTCATATCTCTGGACATCTTATGTCTCTGTGAACCCCCTTGCAGTTAACCCACCATCCCACTGCATTTTTCTAGGGAAAAATAAGTCTTTTCTTCATTGGGACTCTGAAGTACAAAACATAATCAAATGATTTGTTAAAAATTAAAATAATTTAAAACATGATCACGGGGCCCTCAACCTTCTCATGTCACCACGTCTGGAAAGCCTTTCTCCTCCCTACTGAGCCCTCCAGGTATTCTCACCTCCCCCGTAGTGCTGTGGCAGAGTAGGAGTGAAGCAGTGTCTGGTAAATCCAACAGAACTGCATCCTCTTAGAACAAAGAACAGCCTGGTAGTTGGAATAGAAAAGCCTTGCTTTCCCAGCAACTTTGTAAAACTGATTCCTAGTATTAATGGGCAGAAACTTCTCCTGGATTGATCCCCCTTTTCACAGGACTAATTATAGATTTATTAATATTTATGGGACTCTCGTCACAGCTGATAACTCTTGTTTGAGGACATTAAGCTTATCTTCCAACCTCCAGGAAGGGGCATTTGAAGCCAGTTCTAATTGGGTGCCCTGCAATCAAGATAGAAGGGGAAAAATGACAATAGCTCTCCTGTTGCCATATATTAAAGTACGGTCTGCCCAGCTTAATGATTGCCTTTAGAATTAATAATCTTCCTAGTCCAGGTTTGGGCCCTAATAGCGGGAAATTGTATTAAACACTTTGCTAAGAGCAATCAGCTTTTTGATAAGGCTAATGGCCCTGCCCCTGGCTGTTTCTCACTGCTGAGCAATCCATTTTCCTTCTGCAGCAGAAGGCCACTTTGTCCATATCACTCGTCATATAAAGTCAACATCACCCAGTGCTGACGCCTGAAAGGGCTCCTGCTGCCTTCCTCGTCCCCACCCAATCCATCCTAGGTGCTGCAACCAGATTTATCTTGGGAAGATGTAGCTCTGGGCTTGCCATGCCCCTGCTCTACAATTTTTGTGGCTCCCCATTGCCTACAGGGTGCATGTGCATTTAGCCTTTCACACTTCAGCCCCAACTGGTCCATACTTTGTTCCCCTTCATGTATCCAAAGCTTTTGCCTCATTGGGCAATTACTTCTCTCTTCCCAGAACATACCCATGGTATCAGGGAAATAACTGGGTTTGGGAATTGTGTGACCTGCAAGCAATCAGATCCCACTGCTAGTTGCATGAACTTGTAGAAAATACTCAGCTGCTTTGAGCCTCAGTTTCTTCATCTGTGAAGTGGAGATTATATTATCTACCTCATATAGCTTGTTGTAAGGATTGTATGTGATCAAGTAGGCAAATTGCCTAGTCCAGGGTCTGGCAAATGCTCAGAACACATGAACAGTTAATTCTTATACCCATTCTCCCACCACCCCACTTTCTGTTCTTTACATTCTTCTACCTGAGTGCAGGAGAACATGGGCCTCAAGAGCTCAAGTAATTTCTCAATTTCAAATTTAGGTTTGGGTGCTCTTGGGCAGGTGTCTTAATCTCTCTGAGCCTCAGTTTCTTTATCCACAAAATGGGTCCCTGCTACCTGCTGCTATTATGAGCTTTAAACAAGACAATGAAGGCAAAACACTTACAGTGTCTGACACTAGTAAATGCTCAATAAACATTAATTGCACTGTTGTTATTCTTCCAGTCATCAGAGCATCCAAGGCCTTCTCTTCCAGGGAGCCCTCCCACACCTCACTTTTATCTGACTTTGTCTTGTGATATTTTGTACTTTACATGGGTCATTTGAGTGCTTCCATCACCTCTCCAACCCTGCACCTGGACTGGACTCAGTGTTCAGAGGCCGAGGCACACTCAGCTCTGTACTCTCTCCCAAGGCCCTTGATGCCTGGCACGAAGCTTCACACAAAGCAGGCACTCAAACAGTTGGCTCAATAATGACAATAATAATGGCTAATAAGTACTGAGTGCACATTATGTGCTAGGCATTGAAGTGGGTGCTTTAGAGCAATTAACTCTAACAGCAATTAATTCTTAATATTCTTAGCAATTAACAAGTATTCACCTCTTACAGCAATTAATAGCAATTCATTCTTACAAACAACCCTATGAGGTTGGTTCTGTTAGTATCTCTGGTTTATAGAGGAGGAAACTGAGTCATGGAGATGTGAAATGACTTGCTCAGGGTCACACAGCTAGGAAGAAAAGGAGCCAGGAGTCAAATGTAACCTAGGGGCTTCCAGGAATAGGAGCAGGAGATGGCAGTAATTCCTTAAGCTTGTCTTGGGCAGTCCTGGTGGGCCAAGCTGCAGCCTTTTCTCCCCAAGATTAGAGATCAATGCCTGCTATGCATCTAACTCTTTTCTCCCCAAGATTAGAGATCAATGCCTGCTATGCGTCTAGCTCTATGCTCTGGTCTGCTCAAAATCATCTCCTTAAACTGTGCACTGTTATCCTCATGTTGTAATTGTGGCAACCGAGGCTCAGAAAGATGAAATGACTTGCCCAAGGTCACACAGCAGGTAGGTGGAAGAGCTGGGATTTGACCCAGATCCAGGGGACTCTAGTCTTCTTTGGAACTGATGGGCTCTATCAGAATGATGAGGTTTTTGCTCCAGTTCTGCAGCTCTGTCCCGATTTCTGTGTCCCTTTCTTAGGATCTGATACTCTGTCCATTATCAGCAACACTTACTCTTGGGGAAGAGGGGAGTTCTGGACCCTTCCCTGTGCCCTCAAGTTCTCTCCCCACCATAAGCCAGGGTCCTACTTTAACCCCAACAGAGTTGCCTTCCTGGGATCCAGGCACTCCCCTGATTGATTCTGACCCTTTTCCCCTTGGGCTGAGGGCACTGAGCCCACCCGGCCTCCCTCCTTGATCTTCAAACATTGGGAATCAGATAGAGGCATCCACCAGATTCTCCTTCCCGGCAACTGATGGAAGAGAAGTGTGCGGAGAGCTGCGGGGTTGGGAAGAGGCTCAGCTCCGCCTGGACGAAGGAGGCCGGGCCATCCGAGGGAAGCGTGTGAACCAGCCCTGGAAGGGAAAATTCACCAGGTGGAAGAGGGAAGCCAAGGCCTCAAGGAAGAGGGACCAGGAGATGCAGCCAGGCTTGACATCACCTGCTGGCTCCAGAAAACATCAGGCCTGGAGGGCAGAGGGAGGCGGAGGCTGGAGTCAAGACCAGATAGTCTAGAGTGTGGGTGCTATTGGTGAGGGCTCAGCTCCAGGTGGGAGGGTGGGGGTGGCGTGAGGTGTGTGGGTCTGTGATTCCAGAAGATGTACAGGAAGAGGGGTTCATCCTTCCATGTAGAGGGGTCAAGACGCAGTGGAACGAAGACCATCTCAGACTCCAACAACAGCTGCCCCATGTCACCTTCCTGCTCCCAGCAGCCGTCACCAAGACAGAGATTAGGTGCTGGTGACAGGTGCCACCGCAGCTTCCTGCTATCGCTAGTAAGAACCTGACAGGCAGCTCCAGCGGGCTCGCATAGAGAGAACACACATCTGAGACCAGACTGATGAGGTTGTCACCAGACAGGCGGCTGCAGGGAGGCGCGAGACGGGCAGCTATTACAATGTACACCCTGCCCATCTCCCCGTCACTGCCCGACAAGAGCTCTTAATCAACAGAGAGCCTCTGAGGGGCTTTCTTGGGCTCTCTTAACCTTGCTCACCCAGCCTTGTGCACAAGCATACCTTTAAACTGGTGTGAGAGTCCGTTTATGCACCATATGACATATACATGTGCGTGGGTACACGTGCACGAGCCTACAATAGATGCATCTGTTTTGGGGTGTGAGCATGCACATGCATTCAGGCCCACCTTGAAATGGACAGCTTCCGTAGGCATGCATGCATGCGTTCCTGCTTTGATTCCTACACAGTCATGAACACCAGCATGCGTGCGCCCTAGTCACAGGTGCAATCCCCCCACCCCCACCCCTAGCTCTTGGCAACCACGAATCTACTTTTTGTCTCTGTGGATTTGCCTGTTCTGGACATGTCATATAAATGGAATCATACAATATGCAATCATACAATATGTACAATATGTGTCCTTTTGTATTTGGCTTCTTCCGCTTAATAGGTTTTTGAGGTTCTTTCTTGTTGTAGCATGTATCAGTACTTCTTTTTTGATTGCTGAATAATATTCTATTGTGTGGCTATATCACATTTTATTTTCCATTCTTCATTGATAGACTTTTGAGTTGTTTCCATTTTTTGGCTATCATGAATTATGCTGCTATAAACATTCATGGACAAGTTTTTGCACATACATGTGTATTCATTTTTGTTGGGTATAACCTAGGAGTGGAATTGTTGCATCATATAGTAACTCTATTTCTAACCTTTTGAGGAACCACCAAATTATTTCCAAAGAGGATGCAGCATTTTACATTCCCATCCAGATATGTTTGAGGATTCCATTTCCTCCAACTCCTTGGCAATACCTATTATTGAACTTAAAAAAATACATTTTACCCATCCAAGGGAGTGTGAAGTGCTCTCTAGGTTTTATTCTTTATTTCCTGCTGCTTGTTGAGTGCAGATGGTGTCCTGCAGGCTCACTTTTCTTCATTCTTTTTTTCTTTCTGTTCCTCAGACTGGATAATCTCAATTGACTTGTCTTTAAGTTCACTGATACTATTTTTATGCTGTTTAGCCCCTCTGGTGATTTTTTCATTTCAGTTATGTACTTTTCAACTCCAGAATTTGGTTCTTTTTATAACTTCTATCTCTTTATTTATATCTTTTATTTGGTGAGACATCATTCCCATACTTTAATTCCTTAGACATTGTTTTCTTTACTTCTTTGAACATATTTGTAACAGCTGATTTAAAGTCTTTGTCCAGGAAGTCCACTGTCCTGGCTTCCTCAGGGACAGATTCTTCTGCCCCCTCCCCATATATCATCCATATTCTGTTTCTTGCCTGTCTCATAATTTTTTTTTTGCAAACCAGACATTTAAAATAACATATTCAGGAACTCTGGAACTCAGAGTCCCCCCTCCCCAGGGTTTGTTGCTGCTGCTATTTGTTGTTGTTGCTCATGTATGTTTGTTTAGTGCCTTTTGTGGAGAAATTCTATAAAGTCCGTACTCTTTGTCATGTGTGGCCATTAAAGTCACTACTCAGTTTAGCTTAGTTGTCAGCTAATGATTGGACTGGGATTTCTTTAAATGTCTTGAATCAATAAATCTCATAGCCTTTGCCAGGTTGCTCTGTGCATGTGTTAGCACATCTTACAATTGTTCCTTAGCCTTCATTTCTTTTTGCACAGAGACTCAAGATTACCCAGAAATGAGAGTTTCAGGCCTTTTCCAGTCTTTCCTAAGCATGCACATAGCCCTGCACATGCACATGACCTTCCAGATTCCCAGGAATGTTTTGGAGGTCTTTAAAGCCCCGGTCCATTCCCTGGTTTTTCTTTTTAAGATTTTTGGTCCACCTCATGCTAGCCCCAACTGGCAGCGCTGCCTCAGGCAGCTGTGTTAAACAATTGCCATTGGTTGTTTTTGACAAACATCCTTAAGGGGATAGACTTGTTTGCCCAAAGTTAGCTCTGAGTGAGGTCAAATAAAGAGAAACCTGAAATAGGAAATTTTCAGCAAGTTGCCAGATAGGTCAAAGAGTGACAGTCCTCTGGAAATGGGGCTTTTGGGGGGCTCCAGACCTGTTCTGCTTCCTCCAGTGGCTGCTAGGCTGCTGGGTTTCAAAGCTACCACAGAGCTGGGTAGAGGAGGATAAGAGTATGGAAGTTAGACACCACTTAGAAGTTAGAGCTTGCTGTTCTTACCAGATTCAGCTGTTTTTCTTGAATAAACACTCGTTGGATTGTTGCAAGTCTTTAGTTATTTTCCAGCATTCTGAAAAAGTTCATTTGACAGTTTTGCCATTGCTGTTATGGAATTGCAAATTTTTGGAAGTCCTTACTTCCTCTTCTGGAAGTTGGCCATCAGGACACTGACTTTTACTAGATACCTTTTTGCCTTGTGTGAACTTTTTACCATGTTCACATTTTACTCAAAAAGAAATAAATATTTTTAAAAGGGTATATACATACATGTCATGTGCATACATTTGGAGACAGGAACCCACATGCAGAAGCATGTAAACCTGCCTGGGGCACACATTCATTTCTCCATGCAGGGGAGTGACAGGGCCAGATCTGTGTTTCAGAAGGATCTCCCCACCCCACCCCTGGCTGCATTGTCCAGTGTGGACAGGATGAGATGGGAGGCAGAGAAGCCAGGAAGAGGCTGGACAGCCACCTGGCAAAAGTGATGGATGGTGTCACCTGGACTCAGCCCACAGGGAGACGAACGTGTCCATAACTCATTATCCCTCAGGGTCCATGTGCTCAGGCACAGACGTGTTCTGGAACATGCCATTAAAGTTAAAGAGAGATGAGGTACAGATGTCCCAGTGGGGCTGGAAGACTGGATTGTGAACCAGAAGGGGACTTGGGGAAGAGGATATGATTTTGAGCAGAAGATATTGAGGAAAATACAGTTTTCAAGGCCTGATGCCCCCTTCTATCAGGCTGGACCCATACACTACATTCCGCTCTGCGATACCCTTTTCCAGCTATGCAGCCCCCATCCAGATCTCCCAAGACTGGGCACAGACCACAGGCCCTTTCTTCACCCCCTGACTAGATATCAGCCCTTTCTTCATCACCCTAGTTTACCTCCCTGCCCTGTGAGCAATTTCTGCAGATGCAGATTATGTTCCTTTCTTTGTTTAACACCTAGAGTTCATTCCATATTCTTCTCGGGGACCAACCCACTGCAAGGAATGCACAGGCTAGCTGTGCGTGATCTCGGTTGATTCAGACTGAACTAGATCATCTCAAACCCCTTATGACACCAAAGATTACAGGTCTCCAAAGGTCAAAGATGCTATGACTCAGGATTTTTAAGATATTTATTTTTATGCCAATTATTTCAAGCTTGTAAAGAATAATATGCTAAGGATCAATGTACCTAGTATCCTGTTTGAATTTATATTAAAATTATGCCCGACTTGCTCCAGTTCTTACCTTTTATTGATTTTTAAAAATTTACTTTATCAGGAAACAAACTTGTTTATCCCCTCTCTTGTTGATGAGCATCTGGATTGTTTCCAGATTTTTGCTATTGTGGGCAGAACTGACTTAAACATTCTTGTCATGCTGCCTGTGGTGTATGTGTAAGGGTTTGTCTTGGGTATATATCTAGGAAGGCAATTGCTGAATATTCCGCTTCAGGAGATACTGCCAAACTGTTTTCCAAAGTAGTGGTATCAATTCACACTCCACCAGCAGTGTCTGAGACGTCTCGGGATCCATATCTTCTGGTGTTCTCACACAATGGAATGCTATCCAACAGTCAATATGAATGAACAATAAAAATAAGCAACAGTAAATATGAATCTTGGCCACATTATAGTAAGTGAAAAAAGCAAGCTTCAGAAGGATACATAGAGCATGCCATGCTTTAAAAAATCTTTGTAAGCAATGTATATATAGATACATATATATAACCTATTTTATCAATTATTACCTTTTCAAAAGAAACAAAAATGTTATAGCTACAATTGAAAACCCTTATAGACCACACCTCAATCCAATTCCTTTCTCTTTCTCCCTTCCTCCCCCTCTACTCCTCAGGAAGTAGAATGTATAGCCTCCCACCTACCCATGTTAGGAATATTTCCATACTATTGGTTTTTTATATTTACATAAATGGTATCAAATCATACGTATCCTCCTACAATTTGCTTTTTTTTCACTCACCATTATAGTTTCGAGATTTATCTATGTCAATACATGCAGTTGAAGTTCATAGTGGCTATGTGTGACTGTAGCTGGTGTAGAGTGTTTAATTTACTAAATTGCCACAATTTATTTATCCATCCTCCTCTACCTGGGAATTAAATGATACTCAGACTTCTTTGTGATAGGGAGATTCCAAGATCCCACAATTGTAGCATTCTAATATTTCAATGTGATCAGATGATAATTGTGAAATATGAATCCATTTTCTTATTCCCTGCTGCTGCTCACACCTTCCTCTCAATTCCACCCTCCTTCTCCAGTTAGTGTCCTCCTGGTCTTGAGTTTGCAAGCTCTGGCCCTTGGTGGAAGGTCTTGGGCACAGACAGCAGAGGTGGGAGAGAAGCTGATGGTCTCAGGAGCAGCCACGCTCCCAAGCTCCTCTGAGACCCAGGACCCAGCACCTTCTCCTGCTGGAGTCGGAGGGAAGCCAAAAACCTTCAAAGCTGCAAGCCTCTGAGAAAGGAGTCCTGCACCCTTCTCTAGGACTGAGGGTGATGAAAGAACCCATAGAGAAGTCTGGAGGATCTGAAAGCAGCAGTGACCTGTGCCCATTCCAAGCTGAGCCCCAGCAAAGGAAAGTGTGGGTTCACAGACTTGAGATGGCCTTGCCGTGGCCCTGTGCCCAGCAGGGTGCAGGAAAACCAGGGAGACTTACTGGACCAAGAGGGGACTTGTGGACAGCAGAATATCATGGGGACCAGCAGCTGAGGGTCAGCAGGACCATGTGTTTCACTGGATGGACTGCCCTGTCCCATAACCCCATTTCAGTCCAACCCTGGCAGAACAGGGCCCCCAAATGGAAATATACGTTGCATCATAGAAAAACAAGGAAGTTACATTCCTTGTCTGCCTGGGCATGAGTGGAGAATTATACCCACTGTGCTAAGAGTCGAGGACAGTTGGGTTTCTAGGATAATAAGCTTACCAGGGTCTAAAATTCTAACCTCCCCATACCTCAAGTTTTGAGGGCATTTTGGAAGTAGGGAAAGCCTAGCTTTAGGGCTCTTGGGGCCTCTGCCAGGACATGTCCATTTTCCTGAGCCTCCCAGGCCCCCATGGGGCAGATAAAGAGTAAAGAGGTTCTGAGAGAAGCCCCCTTCCTTCTTGTCCCAAGATTCTGCCAAGCCCTGACAAGGAAGGGGCCCAGGGACCCTACTCAGTCAAAGTTGTAGTACCTTGCTTTGGAGAGTCCCTGGTTCACTCATTGTGCCAGTGGGGAAACTGAGACCCAGAGAGGGCCTAACGTTGCACAAGTCATACAGTCAGCAGCACAGACCCAGGCCACCTTACATACTCCTCCCTTCCCATCCCCCCACCCAGTCTGGGCTGCCTGCCTCCCTCTTCCGAGGACAGTAGGCTGGGGTGGGATTTGGGGGGTGGGGGTAGGTGGCAGGGAATGGGTGCCTGTGTTTTCCACTCCCCATGCAGTTTTGGGTGCTCCCCTGGCCCCAGGCCTCTCACTGCCAAAGGTTGCCATTCATTTTCCATCCACCTCATTTGTCGCAAACCACAAAGAAAAATCACTCCTGTCTCTCTGCCTTGGCTGCCACTGTGATATATGGCCTCCATCAGACACCCTTCTCCAGCTAGTACCCTCCTTCTTCCCCAAAATTCCAAGGCTGGGGGACAGAGCAACACTAAGCAGCTAATGGTAGTGAGCTTTCAGGGAGCCTTCAAGAGCCAACATCCCAGACTTGCCTTTGTAGAAGGAAGATGGTGTAGACATTACTGATCACTGCTGCGTGGCCTTCAGGCAATTTGCATTACCGCTCTGTATAGCTGTATAATAAGTCTCTCTGTCTCTCTCCATCTCTCTGTCTCTCTCTACCCAGCAGCCACTTCATCTGTGCTTACTTCATTTGCTCTTTCCATCAACCCACGCACGGGGTCTCTGATAAGCATAATCTTAATTTACGTTTACCCTTTGTGCCAAGTCCCCTTGCTAGATGAACAAGACACACCACTGTCCTGGAAGAGCCTTAGAATGCCAAGAAAGAAAAGCACCACCCAGTGTGGAGGTGCAATGATCAAAACCCTCCCTGGATACACAGGAGCCCCAGATGACGAAGGGGGTCCCTCTACTGTGAACAGGGGCTGGGATAGAGGATGG
>PVKY010012127.1:0-11675 GCA_004027775.1 Bradypus variegatus | reverse complement strand
GTTTCATGTTGTCACTCAGCTCCCTAAGACCCTGCTCATATTTTTTCAATTTTTTTCTCCATTCTTTCTTTTGTTCTTTCATTTTCTGATCTCTGGTCCTCAAGGAGGCTGGGTGGTTGTTCAGTGTCCTCTAATCTTGTATTATGAGTATCGAGAGCTTTTTTAATTTGGCCTGCAGTTTCTTTAGTTTCCATAAGATGGTCTATTTTTTTACTTATTTTTGCAATATCTTCTTTATTCTCTTCTATGGTCTTCTTTATGTCTTTTATATTCTGTGCCATGCTTTGATGAAAGTCTGTCAGTAGGTCTTTGAGTAACTGAAACAGGTACTTTGTGTCTTCTGGCCTTTTGATTTGAGTGTTTGCGTTCGGGTCCATGACTGGCTTTTCTCCTATGTTTTAAGATTAGGGCGTGTCTGAGCGGTTAGGGGGGACGGGCAGTTCCAATTATCAAACCTCCCAGGTGTTCCCAGGGATTTAAGTCGGTTCTCTGCCCTAACCCAAAAGTCCTTGGTATCGGCGTAGTTCCCTGGGATTTCTGAGCAGTTCCCCCTCCCTGCTGTGCTTATCCAGGACCTCTGCTGCGGCAGGGCCGTGTCACGTCACAAGTGCGCGCCGTTCTCCAGGGAAGCCCTGGGACGCCAGTCTGGGGCGCTCCCTGCCCGCTTCAAAGATGGATGAGTGGGAGGCGTCAACACCTCCCCTTCCGCACAGCTCTGCTCTCCCAGGTCCGGGACAATCAGCCGTGGGTGCATTCAAAGCCACTGTCCACGGCGGACAACGCGGCGTGCGAGTGGCGCTGCAGGGCAAACTCCCCGTCAGGCTGGGTCTCTTGGCGCGGCCCCGTGCCGTGTGCTCGGCCCCGGTCAGGAGCAGCCCCGCCCGCCAGGGAGACGGCTGCAAGCTGTGGGACCCTTTTGTTTCCCTTTTGGCTCTCCTCCGTTCCCCCGGTCCCGAGACAATCTGGAGTGGGTATGAAAAGGGGCACCCTCCACGCCAGACACCGAGGTGTTAGTCCACACCACTCCCGTCTTATCTGCTGCCGCTCCCGGTCTCCAAACGCCAAGTCCCTGTTTCCCCGCACCGCAGCGTGGCCGAGGGACTAATCAGACTCACTCACTCGTTTCAAAATGCAGACTTCTGGTTTCGCCAAATGGACGTTCCCTGTGGCCTTAGCAGACCTTGTCCGGCTGGTGCTACTTTGGAGGTGACGTTCTGGGTCACTTTCTGGTTTTTATTCATTGTTTTTCACGGAGGTGTCTCCTTGCTCTGTCTCACCTAGCCGCCATCATAGGTTCTCTGCAGGTGTATTGATTTTATCAGAAAAATCATGCAGGCTCTTCTTGAGAATTTCAAAATCTTGATTAAAGTAAGAAACAGCTTTTATTTCCTCTATTAGGTATGTGTTGGACAGTCAAGCAAAATAGTGCAGGAATAACAAGGCAAAATTAAAAATAACAGTAATAACCATGATGAACAAACTAATGGTTATCAGGCATTTTTTTTGTCGGTAGGCCTTATGTGATGGATTTTATATGGATCATTTTATTGGATCATCAGCACATCTCCAGGAAATAGATAGAATTATTATCCCCATTTTACAGATGAGGAACCAGGGCCATACAACTCAAGCAGGAAGTGGAGGAGGAATTTGAATCTAGATTGGCCAGACTCAAGAATCCACATGTACTAACACCCCCACAGCTTGCCCCACTGTTCCTTCCTATCAGCCCTGGCTACTTTCTGTCCACACTTCCTCTGTTTGCATCTACACTGTTGGGGATCACGCATCTTGGACTTTCTTGGCACCTAAGGGGACCAGGTCCCCTGCCTTCCACCCTTAATGCCTTTCATTTCCCATGGAGATAAGAAGGACTCTTCTCATGGAGGTTTCATTCTGTGCTGGTCAGAGAACTTGAGCTCTGACATCAGCCAGGTAAGGCTGTGGACCATAAACACACAATGGTAACCATACCAACCACCCTGGGTTATGGTGGCGATTAAACGAGATACTTGACCCAAAGCACTTATTAAAGCAGGTGGCACATTTGTTGAGTAATTCCAGTTATTAATCCTTAGTTATTTAGTCATTAACCATCTTAATCATTGACCTTATCAAACTTTGTGTCTTGATTTTCTTTTAAGTTATTAAAAAAAAGTCCCCCAAACTGCAATCGTAAATTATGGCTAGAAAAGAACAAGCGGCCTGCAGTGGTGTTTGGGTGCACTGTTTTCACTTTTCCTTGGGAGTAAACATTTGCAAATTAGTGTCTATATGTGCCTTTGTCCAGCAGTATAACTGGACACCATCTGTCTAATCCTCTCCTTGGTTACACTGGGTGATTCAGAGGTCCCAAATGCTAAAAATGAGCAGTTGAGGCAACAGTTCTTCCTCTCTGGCTGTGAAGATCTTCATCTGTTAGCTGAATTAAGGCTAACTCTGAAGTAAACCAGTTATTCCTTATTTTCCCCAAACTTGCAGTTATCTGGAATTGGTGGGTAATTCTCAGATGCTTGTGGTGTGGGTGTATTCGGTCAGTTCTAGAATATTAGAGCATTCTGACTCATACCTGAGAGCCACAGGGTGTTCTTGAAATCTGTAGGAACTCCAGCTCCTCAGATCTCTCAACATTTGCCTTAGTTCTTTCTTCCTTAATTCTGTTTACTGCTTAAGGAAGAGATAAAATGGTATCTTAAATGAGGAGAGTAGATTTGGGGTCAGGGTGGGTCTTAGTTTGCCACAGCTGCTATGACAAATAACACACAGTGGGTTGGCTTAAACAACAGGAATTTATCATCTCTTGGTTTTGGAGACTAGAAGTCAAAAACCAAGGGCTCAAGAGGCTACGCTTTCTCCCAAGTTCTGAAGCATTTCGATGCTGGCTTGCCCCTCAATCCTGCCCTTTCTTTGCTCGCATCTTCGCCTCCATCACACAGCGATCTGCCTCGTTCTCTGGCTTTTGCTTCCACTTTCAGTTTCTCTTACTTATAAGGACTTTAACCATTTTGGAATAAGACCCACTTTCATTCAGTTTGGCCACAACTTAATTAATAATAAGATCTTCAGGGGTCCTGTTTACAAATAGGTTTACACCCACAAGAGCGCAGATTAAGACTTGAACATGACTTTTGTAGTGGTCGTGATTCAATCCCCAACGGGCTGAGTGTGGTGAGTAGCAGACACGAATGGTGAGGAGAAAGGGAGAAGTTTCCTTTCCTCTGGAGTAGCATCCTTATAACTCCACTGCTATCCAGTTTGGCTCCAAAAATGGAAGAGATGGAATGTAGACAATTTTCATTTTCTTTTCTTTTATATTTTATTTTCACATAAAAGCATCTCCAAGAAAATAATAAAACAAATGGGGCAAAATGTAAATCATGATGAATCTATATACAGGAGTTCCTTATACTATTTTTGTGTGTCTTTACTACAAGTTTGAAATTGTATCAAAATAATTTTTTTTTGAACGATAGTGACACTAAGGGATTGATTTCAGTTACTAACATTTATGGAGCATGAACTTTGTGTGAGTCAGCATTTACTAAGCTATTTGCATGAAGTGTTTTCAGTGAATCCTGTAGTAGATTAATCAAAATGCTGAGGTAGGGACTCTAATTGCCATTTTACAGGTGAGGAGATGGAATTTCACAGACTGTGTAATAAATAGGCCCAAGATCACAGCTATCAATGGGTAAAGTTGGGACAGTCCCATTTAACAGCCTGTAGCATTAACCTCCCTGCAGAAATTGCCTTGAATGGTCTGATGACAGTGACCGTGGTTCTTAGAAGGAGAGGAAGCGTGTACCTCAGGATCTCGTTGCTTTGGAGGGCTGGATCCTGGAGAGACCGCGAGAGGCTAAGTGGTGTCTTCTAACAAGGAGGGCCCGCGAGGCCCCTTTTCCGTTGATGTCGTATCTTACCGATTGCAAACACTTTCCCTAAAAGACGCGTGCTCATTGCAAGACCTCCTGGCATTCCCAGTCTTGTTCCCATCTATCCGTCCAAGGTCTAGCCAACGTCGGGTAATTCAGCTTGTTGCAGGGTTGCCTTTCCTCAAAATTTCTCCCCGGCGCTTATCCAAGATGTAACTCAGTTAGTGCCTTTTCCTAACCATGCAGGACTGGAGTTGGCTGGAAAGGAACTCAAGATGTGACTCGAGTGCTCCCAGTCATGGTGCTTGTTCCTCTTAATATAGATTAACTTGTGTGGCTGTGCAGGCTCCATGAAATAAATGCTTGCAAACTGCTTCTGCTACACACAGCCGTCTTCTACGGCCATACAGTATATCACTTGGGTCTAACATTCAAGAGTAGAAGCCAGCAACTTCTAGATTTTGGGTCGGTGGGTTTTCCACTGCCAGGGACTTAAAAAAAATGATTAAATCCAAATCCTGACACTGTGTCTCAAAGAATTATCCTATGGTGATGTCTTGCCGGATTTTGGGCACATTGATAGTTTTTTTTTCTTCCCTTCACAATTGAACAAACTATTGACTGGCTCAAGTTCTGTGCGCCTCCAGGAAAGTCCAAGTTTAGCTGCTTTTGGTGCAATTCAAATTTTAATTTTTGTCTCAGTTGTGTGAAGTTTCAGAGCTACATTTATCACTAGAATTAGCATTGCAAGTTTTCCGTTTTCCCTGCTCTTTTAAAAGCAGCAACAACAAAACTTGGTCCATGTATGAAATACATCTCAGGTTTGTCAGGAGTTTTTTGGCTGGTATGGGATGCTGGGAGCCGTTCCATTTAGCTGTTAGGGTCCAGCAGGATAAGAAAAACTGTTCTTACTAAGGACAGAATACGATGAATAGTCAGGAACCTTTCCCACATGTTGGGCACGCAGTTGGTCCTCCTGTCCTGACCAGGCTGGCAGGCGGTGTCCCCGGGCTGCAGCTGTGCCCAGATGTCTCGGAGTGGTGACCTGAGATGCACCGGCTGCCAATGGGAACCGCTCAGAGACCCCGGCCTTTCCCTGCAGAGCCGTGGATGGCTGGTGCTGCCTGCTGCTGCATTCTGCCTCTCGGGCTTTTCAGAACTGGGGAGATGCCCCAGCCCTGGCATTAGCCTTAATTCAGTGCTACTCCTGTTGCTGTTTTCAGGCCACAGTGATCTTAACCACGAATAATAACATCCTCATTTGGCAAACCTGTAAAAGGACTCCATACTATCTCTACCTCCTTTTAAAAAAAAAAAAAATTAAATTCAGTTTTATTGAGATATATTCACATACCATTCAGTTATCCATGCTGTACAATCAACTGTTCACAGTAGCATCATATAGCTGTGCGTTCATCACCCCAATCTGTTTTTGGACATTTTACTTATACCATGAAGAATCAGAATAAAAAATAAAAAAGAGAACACCCAAATCACCCCCCCCCGTACCCCCCAATTTTTCATTTAGTTTTTGTCTCCATTTTTCTACTCATCCATCCATACACTAGATAAAGGGAGTGCGATCCACAGGGTTTCATAATCACACAGTCACCCCTTGTAAGCTACATTGTTACACGATCATCTTCAAGAGTCAAGGCTACTGGGTTGGAGTTTGATAGTTTCGTCTGTCTCCTTTTTTAAAGTTGGCTTTGCCAGCTATGGCATCTGATAAGTGATTTGACTTTTTTCACCTACCAACCACAGGCTAAAGTGGAGAAAAGGGATCTTATGATTCAAGACATTAAAGCATTAATTCATATCCATATTAAACTGATGTATTTCTTACTCTCCCAAAATTCCACTTTGGGTAAACACCCCCAACTCCTCTTTTTCTCACTGTTTTGAGGTTGTTGCCTAGAATCTGCTGCCCAGGGCAGAAAGGTCCAGCAGCTGTGGCTACCTGCCGTTGGTGGGGGAGGAGGGAACGGAAGCCGTGAGCAGGGGCTTCCACCTGGGTCCTGCAGCTTTTCCACAATGTCCTTATCTCTATCGCTCACCTCCCCCTTCTCTCCAGGACTCAGAAGGTCCAGGGGTGTTTTTGCAAAAAAAATTAATGTATCCATGGGCCTTCAAGGAATATGAGAATGGTGAGCTGGACTGTGGTAGCTTTGTTATCTGTTTTCTTCAGGGAGTCTGTAAAATGGGTCTGTTGTGTGCGTGCTTTTGAGGATGTTATGTAATTGTTTTGCAAGTTCATTTGGTGAACTTAGAATCACTGACAAGAGAGATATTTATTGTGCCTTAGAATTGACAGATCACCTGGGGTGCTAACTAAAACTGTAGATACTTCAACTCCAGACCAGGATTACTGAATTTAAATCTGTGGTAAGTTGAAGAGGAGAGGGAGAGCAGGACAGAGGATGGGATGAAGGGATGATAATTCTGAGGTGCCCAGCATGGAGCTGGGAATGCTTGGAAAGCCTCCTTTCAGGAGAAATAAAATGTGACATTTTGAGCCGACATTAGATCCCGAACTAATGTGCCAAGTAGCAGCTACGTTTCACTCATTTAGATGTAAGAAAGTGACATTAGTTGCCAAATTACATTCCAAAAAATAGTGTGAGAGTTTATGAGTTACCATTTCCTAAACTCTTTTATACTTCAAAAGAACTGTGTTCACTGTATAACTAATACATTGGTATACACTGTATAACTAATAGATTGGTGTGGATACCTGGTTTTTTAAACTTTAGAGGGTCTTGAAAGCACCTGGACAAAAAGTCAGCTCTTCATTGATGAGGTTCTGCTACTTGAAGGTGAAGATACAGATTTCTTTATACATATCAGGTTCTTATAAAAATTATTTTGTAACTGTTTTCACAAGTGATTTGAGTTTGCTTTATAAATACCTTTGTGACGAGGGGTACAGTTGAAATACTATGATACAGTTCTGGAAAATATTAATATTACTCGTCCAGAATCAAAATAGCACAGTGCCAATTTTGCATATGTGAGCAGGCTGTAAAAACACAGTTATCACAAATTCACTATAGTTCAACTTTCTTTTGAATGTGAGTGCTCTAACATTAAGAGAAACTCTCTCATATGTTTTATATTTCAGCTACTCTAATGCCTGCTTACAGGTCCATTAAAAAGATCTATCAACATATTCTGTGATAGAATCCAGTAGAGAAACAGTTGCAACTCAGTAGAATAATAGTAAAGAATATGAATAGGTAATGTACAAAGAAAAATCTCATAACTGCCAATAAAAATGAAAATTTCCAAATTATAGAGTGATAAAAGAAATGCAAATTTAAATGAGGTTCCTTTTCTTTCCTTATCAAATTAGCAGAGATTTAAAAAATACTCTTGATGCAATACAGACATCTCACTGCTGTCTGAAGTTCAGTAGGAACAAATGTTTTGGAAAGAAATTAGATATAATATATGTATTTTAATGGCTATTTTAAGTAGCCATTCCAGCTATATCAGTGATCTATCCTAAGGAAAACTCTGAAATTTAGTCAGCTATTATGAATAAGAAGCCATAGCAATTTTTTTCCCAATAGTGAAAAATTGAGAGTAGTTAAATTTATGCTATGTGCATATGTCATAATATTATGCAGGCATTACAAATCATATTTTTGAAAAATAGAGAGCTTAAAAGACGAGAGTATAAAACTGCATATTAAATGTGGTCCTGATTTTATACAAATTAAATTATAAAGACTAGGGAAAGGACATCAGGCTGCACTAAAAACATCGATTCCAGAGTTAGATCTTGTTTAAAAACCTGCCTTAACTCTTACTAGCTGTACCTCTTCAGACGAGTGATCATAGATAAGTTTCTGAATTTATCTGAGACTCAGTTTCCTCCACTGTAACTTGGGGATGATAATATCTACTCATTTCATGGGCTTCCAAGGATTTATGCGATAATGCATCTAAAACACTTTGCATAGTGCTTGGGCATTTTTAGCCCTCAGTAAATATTAGTAATTTGGATTGCAGGTGATTTTTATTTTCACTTTTATATTTTCTAAATTTTAAACTGAAGGTTACTTTTGTAATTGTGAAAAACTATTTTTATCCCCTCCCCCCCCTCAAAAAAAATTTCTCTGGTATGGTGTATGGAAGGAAGGACTCTGGCTGTGTTGATCACTGTTTCAGTGGCATAGATAAGACAGTATTTTTAAAAAATAAAAAAAAAATATTTTTAGTTATATTTTTGAAACAAATACTACCAACTTTACATTTCACCTGCTAGTGCTTTTTCTTCCTTCTTTCTGTCCTCCCTGCCTCTCTTCCTCCCTCCCTCCCTTCTTTTCTTCAGCAATATTTGGTGTGCTTTTCTTATCTCAAAGTAATTTTGTTTTGCAGTAAATTGAATTTAAAAGATTTTTTTTTTTTTTTTTTTAGTTTTCTTAAGTGAAAGGAGACAGGAATCATCTTGTTAAGTTTCTAGAGATGGGTTCTGAATTTAGTTAATAGTAACTGTCCGGTTAGCACTCACATTTCAGACATATTTAGTGCTGGCTTCTGTACGTATCCTCTAATTGTTTAAATATGTGAGCATGATTTTGATATTTGGGAGGTGGAGGAGAAATCCCTTGAGATTCTGGAGCTTGAGTTAAAAGGCTTATTGTGTCTTGGAGTAAGTCGATGTAGGCTAGTAGGAAGAAGTTAGCATCTGGAAATCTTTCACCTTGGAAATATGCCTTTTCCTTAGAAGAAACACATTTGGGCTGCATACAGCCTGGAGAAACTTTCAGGTTATATTTTCTTTACAAAAGGGTAACAGCTTTGCACTTACAATATAATAGTTCAAAGCTTTTGTCTCCCAGAAGTTGTTAACTTTCATTTGCTCTCAGACATTCTCTATCATATTGTCTATGGAAAATAGAGGAAGATAAGAAAAAGAAAAAAAGGATAAGTTGTTGACATTGTTCTCTAATTTTGAATATTTGGGTCGATGGTAATATTAAAACTTGAAAAAGTATAGTAGGCTGTAGAATCCAGAATATAAGCAACTGTGTATTACTGTATTTTATCAGTTCTGAGATGGTATTGATCGTAAGGCATAACCCTGTTTCTGAGATACTGGAATGAGGGGAAAATGTATCTTAGGATTAATGAAATAATGGTAATGTGTAAAAAACCACCACCCTCCATTTGCAGTCACTTATATTTTTCAATTTTGTTCACTGAACACAAAGAAAAGCATCTGAATGTATCAGAAATTGGGACTCAAGTCTCTATAATCTGTAGTGTAAAGGCTTCCCAGCTCCGGTTACTTTAATCCCACCTGGTGCCCCCGGGAGCCAGGTGTCTCAGCGTGACCCTGCGTGTCTCCTGCAGCTAACGTAACCAGACAGTGGGCAGCTCTTTACTGCGTTCATCTGCCAGCCTGCTGTCAACACTCTGGGTACTATAAAACAGTGTAACCAAGACCATTCAGCAAGAGCAGCGCCAAAAGCTATGAAAATTCACAGTAAATGGACAAATAAGAAGTATTGGAGTACAGATTCTGAGCTTTGTAAACTAGGCTGGTGCCTAACACTAAAACACCTGTAAAAGTCATAGAATGAATGGTTCCTGTTCATAAGGTGTTTAAATTCTAATGTAATGTACGGTGATACAAAGCAAGGCAGTGCCCAACTGTCGTCTTTTGTGTCTAGGATAATTTGAGAAGATTTTGCTTCAGTGTGATGCCAGGTAGACTTTTCAGCCCTAAACATCAGCCTCTTCTAATGACGTCAAAGATTCCTCCTACGCCAGCCATAAGAAGAATTTCAAATGAAATGATAGCTATTTAAGGATTCCTTAGAATGTATAATTAGAGGTTCAAAGAGGTAGTGTGTCATAAAGCTTAAAGGCAAGGGCTCAGAGTCAGACTGCCTGGTTCAAAGCTTAGTTCCAACTCTTACTGCCTTCGGGACCTTGGGTGAGTTAACTAACCTTCCAGTGCCTCAGTTTCCTCACTTATACAATAAATCATTAGATAGTACCTTCCTCAAAGCCTGGCACATGCCAAGCATGCATTCAAACAAGCTATTACTTAATATTGTTGTGGCCTGCTTTTGTCTCCTAGTAAAGAGAATATGAAAGTGAGAGGCGTCAAGATTTGCAAAACCTTGGTGTCTAGTAGTATGACTGTGGAGGTTTCAGACAAAGATGGTAGATAATGCTTTTCTTGGCATATAACGAGCATTGTGCAACTTGAGAGCAATTAGTTATTTGCATCTTTAAAGAAGAGATTGAAAGTATGATTGTGGCAACGGCCTGTAGAACATTTTGCTAGTACTATCTTGATCAGAGTTTCTGGATTTCCCCCTGTATCATGTGGTTAAATATAGAGAGATTTTTAAACATGGCAGTGTGGATTTAGGTTATAAGAAAGTGTTGAAGCTGTGCTTTCTACAGCATTTACATGCACTTCTCTGATTTAGCTCTTAGATAAATATATCTAATCTAATCTGATGTAAGCAGCTGTTTTATGTCACCAAGAATTGTATGGTCATCCAGAAGAACTGAGATGACTTCAAAATTGCCAAATTTTGATTTTTTAATAAACTTTTTTTTGAATTTCAAACCTACAGGACAGGTGCAAAATTAATATAAAACCCATATAGAGAACCCCACATTCCCCTCACCCAGATGCCCAGATCCACTAATTTTTAACATTTTCCACATTTTCTGTATCATTCACCAATCTGTCCATTTGTCCATGCACCCACCACCCATCCATCCATCCGTCCATCCATCCGCCTATCTATTTGTAATCTGTTTGCTAGACATTTGAGAGTAGGTTGAATACATCATCATCCTTGAACACTTAATGTTTCCATATACTTTTCCTAAGAACAAGGATATTCACTTACATAACCACCTAAAGAACAGTTTTCAAGCTCAAGAAATTTAACATTGAGATAAAGCTTACATTCTATATTTCAATTTTTTTTTCCCCACATGGCCCAATAAATGTCCTTTTGGGCATTTTCGCCTCCGTTCTTATATCTGGTCTTGGATCAGGTGTTGCATTTAGTTGTCATTGCCTCTTTAATCTCTCTCTCTCTTTTTAATTGTGGAAACATATATGTAACATGAACTTTCCTATCTCAGCCCCCCCGCCCCAAGCATACAGTTCAGTGGGCTTAATCACAGTTCCAGTGTTGAGCTACCCTCAGCACCGTCCACTGCCAGAACTTTCTGATTGCCCCAAACAGAAACCCTGCACCCATTATGCATTTGATCTGCATTTCCCCTTCTTCCCGATAACCTATACCCTACTTTCTTCTCTATGAATTTGAATATTCTAGCTCTTTCATATCAGTGAAGTCATACAATATCTGTCCCTTTGTGTCTGACTTATTTCACTCAGTGTGATGTGTTCAAGGTTCATCCACATAGTAGCATGTATCAGAACATCATAAATATTGATGTTTCAACTGCTTTGTTTCCATTCTCTTAAAGAGAGTGAACCAGAGCTAGGTATTGTCCCATTTTATTCCACTGTATTCCATTACACCTTATATATATATATGTATATCCTGGGTAGCCTGTTCTGCTGTAGCCAGCTCTGCTTCTCCCCTTTCCTAACCCCACTTTCTCTGTTGTTGGATGGGGTAGGGGAGGGCATAAAAAAATAGTGTAAGAAATAGAGCAAGACCTTAAGGAGCCTGTAGTTGAATTAAGTTTCACCTCCTCTTCCACTTCACGTGCCACAGACTTCAGGGACTTTCCTCACATTCTACTCTCTCAGGTGTATAATGGGCTAAATGAAGAGCTTTTTTCCCCCTT
>PVKY010012126.1:0-11679 GCA_004027775.1 Bradypus variegatus | reverse complement strand
TTTAAATAATCTCCTTTGCCTGGATATGTCAGATACTCACTCAGACCCACTGTGACTCATGAAGTGCCATGGGTCAGGAGGATCTCAACAATGGACCTTTGGGAAAAATAATCAGTTCAACCATGTATCAGTTGGACAGTGCCTGGAGGTTGTTGATCCACTGAGTCAGAAACGCTATGCTTCTATGGCAATGTGTGGTGACTCCTCCTCACAACAGTGACATTTTGAAGATTAAAGGGGAGACTTAGACTTGGATGGTGCGATTCCTTAGGCTTTGCCTCCTCTGTAAAATGTGGTGCTTTACAAAGAATACTGATTACAAGAAAAATCCTGAACTGATTTCCTATTTGGATAGAACTGTCTTTGAGAGGATGAGAATTTTTCTCGTCCTATGGAGATTCTTGGGAAGATTAGCAGAGTTGAGAAAGCAAATACATTTGAGATTGGAGTACCTTGTTACCATCAGCAGGTGACAAAGTACATTTCACCAAGATATTAATGTTTCCAAGCTGCTGTTAAGGAATTTCTTGCTTATAGAATATAATTTCAACTTTAAACACTTGTTTTTGTACAAAGAACCAAATGCAGGAGATTGGTATTTCTGATAAAATTCATTTGTGTTTCTTTTTAATCCCTTTGAATGATGGAATGGCATTTGGTGGAAAAATCGTCAGGATTTCCTTTCTTAGAAGACTTCATAGGAGACAAGTTATAGATTTTACTTACTATTATTATCATTGGTTTAATATGTCCTAAATAAATAATTTAAAAAGCCTTAGTGAGTGCATGTTACTTTTAAGTTCCGAAAGCATCATTTATAGACAATATTTAAGAAGCATTTAAGTATTATAAATTATTTTGATGAATTATGATACTATCTACATTTAAAATAAAGGGTCCCCTTGATTTTTTTTTAAAAGTAGTCATTAACAGAAGTGAGGGACAAAAAAGGTATAAGACTTACAAAGCTAAATAGCAAAATGGCAGAAGAATGTCCCATATTAAAGTAGTGACTTTAAATGTAAATGAATTAAACTCTCCAGTCAAAAGGAAGAGATTGGCAGAATGGATAAGAAAGTATGACCCAACTATATGCTGTCTGCAAGAGACTCATCTTAAAGTAAAAGATACAAGTAGGTTGAGGGTGGAAGGATGGAAAAAAAATATGTATATATACCCTGCAAATAGTAACCAAAATAACCTGGAGTGGCTACACTAATATCAGATAAAATAGACTTTAAGTGAAAAGCAGTTACAAGGGACAAACATGGTCATTATATACTGATAATGTAACAATTATAAATATATATCCACCTAACAGCAGAGCTCCAAAATATATGAAGCAAATACTGACTGATTTGAAGGGAGAAACTAAGAATTTAACACACCACCTCAATAATGGATAGAACTTCCAGTCAGAAGATCAATAAGGAAGTACAAGACATGAATGATACACTAAGCCAACTAGACCTAACAGACACATATCGAATACTGTACCTAACAAAAACAGAATATAAATTCTGCCCTAGTGCACATAGATCATTCTCCAGGATAACCATATGTTGGGTCACAAAACAAGTCTCAATAAATTAAAAAATATTGACATCATGCAGTGCATATTCTACAAGCTCAACAAATGAAGCTGGAAATCAATAACATAGGGGAAAATGGAAAATTTAAAAGTATATACTCTTAAACAACCAACAGGTTAAAGAGGAAATCAGAAGCAAAATTAGGAAATATCTTGAAGTGAATGAAAATGAAAAGGCAACATACAAAAACATATGAGATGCAGTGAAGGCAGTGCTGAGAGGGAAATATATAGCTCTAAATGCTTACATTAAAAAAGAAGAAAGACTTCAAGTCTAAGACTTAACCTCAAAACTGGAATAACTATAAAAAAGAAGAACAAATTAAGCTTAAAGCAAGCAGAAGAAGAAAATATCAAAGATTAGAGTGGAGATAAATGAAACAGAGAACAAAAACAATAGATAGAAGCAATAAAATCAAAAGTTGATTCTTGAGAAGATCAATAAAATTGGCAAACATTTAGCTAGACTGATAAAGGAAATAAGAAAGAGGATACAAATAATGAAAATCAGAACTGAAAAGGGGAACATTACTACCAACCCTGCTGAAATAAAAAGGTTTATAAGAGGATATTATGAACAACTGTATGCCAATAAATTAGATAACCCAGATGAAATGGACAAATTCTTAGAACCCACAAACTACCTCCATCAACTCAAGAAGAAATAGAAGATCTCAACAAACAAATTACTAGTAAAGAGATTGAATCAGTAAATAAATAAATAAATAAATGAAACCTCTGAACAAAGAAAAGCTCAGGACCAGATGGCTTTACACAGGAATTCTACCAAACATGCCAAGAAGACTTAACTCCAAATCTGTTCAAAGTCTTCCAAAAAATCAAAGAGGAGGGACCACTCCCTAACTCATTCTAGGAGGCCAACACCACCCTCATACCAAAGTCAGATAAAGATAACATAACAAAAGAAAATTAAAGATCAGTATACCTTATGAATAGATACAAAAATCCTCATCAAAATATTAGCAAACAAATCCAACAGCACATTAAAAGAATTACACACCATGATCAAGTGGGATTTATCTCTGGTATGCAAAGCTGCTTCAACATAAGAATATCAAGTAATGTAATGCGCCACATTAACAGAATGAGGGGGAAAAATACACACATGATCATTGCAATTGATGCAGCAAAGGCATTTGTCAAAATCCAGCATCCTTGATAAAAACACTTAGAACAGTAGGAATAGAAGGAAACTTCGTCAACATGATAAAGGTCAAATATGAAAAGCCCCCAGCTAACATACTTAAAAGTGAGTGACTGAAAGCTTCCCTCTAAGATTGGAAACAAGATAAGGATGCCTGCTGTCACCACTGTTATTCAACATTGTACTGGAAGTTCTTGCCATAGCAATTAGGCAAGAAAACGAAATAAAAGGTATCCAAATTAGAAAGGAAGAAGTAAAACTTTCCTTATTTTCAGATGATAATCCTGAAAAATCCACAACTAAGCTCCCAGAGCTAATAAATGAGTTCAGCCAAGTGGCAGGATACAAGAGCAACACCAAAAAATCAGTAATGTTTCTATACACAAGCAATGAACAATCAGTAGAAGAAATAAAGAAAAAATATCAATTCACAATAGAAACTAAAAGAATCAAGTAGCTAGGAATAAATCTAAACAAGGATATAAAGGACCTGTAAATAAAGCTACAAAACATTGTTAAAAGAAATGAAAGAAAACCTAAATAAATGGAAAGACATTATTCCATGTGCATGGATTGAAAGACTAAATATCATTAAGATGTCAGTTCTACCCAAAGCAATTTATAAATTCAGTGCAATCCCATTCAAATCTCCAACAGCCTTCTTTGCAGAAATGGTAAACCTAATCATCAAATTTATATGGAAGGGTAAGGGGCCCTGAATAGCTAAAGCCATCTTGAAAAAGAGGAATGAAATTGGAGGACTCTCTGAATCCACTGTAACTAGAACAGCATGGTACTGGCAGAAGAACTGACATATTGATGGATGGAATAGAACTGAGAGCTCAGAAGTCAACCCTCACATTTATGGCCAACTGATTTTTGACAAGATAGCAAAAACTACTCAACTGGCAAAGAGTAGTGTCTTCAACAAATGGTGCTGGGGAGAGGAGGACCCCTTCCTCCCACCTTTGCAAAAATCAACTGAAAATGAGTCAAAGGCCTTAATATAAGAGCTTAAACTATTAAATTCCTAGAGAAAAAGTTATGGAAGCATCTTCATGACTTTGTGTTAGGCAATGGTTTCTAAGACCTTAAACCCAAAGCACAAACAAAAAAAGAAAAAATCGATAAATGGGATGTACTTAAAATTAAAAACTTTTTATCTTAATGGAATTTATCATGCCAGTAAAATGACAACTTGAATAATGGGAGGAAATATTTGGAAACCCCATATCAATAAAGGCTTAATATCCAATATATATATAAAGAAATCCTTCAACTTAACAAAAAGACAAATCACCCAATTTTAAAATGGGCAGAAGACTTGAACAGACATCTCTGCAAAGAAAATACACAAACGGCCAGAAAGCACATGAGAAGATGCTCTGCATCTTTAGCCATCAGGGAAATGCAAATCAAAACCACAATGAGATACCATTTCACACCCATTAGAATGAGTGCTATTAAAAATGGAAAACAAGTGTTGGAGAGGATGGGGAGAAATAGGAACACTCATTCGTTGCTGGTGGCAATGTAAAACGGTGCAGCCGCTATGGAAACAGTTTAGTGGTTCCTCAGAAAGCTAAGTATGAAACTGCCATATGACCCAGCAAGCCCTCTACTATGTATATACCCCAAAGAATTGAAAGCAAGGACTTGAACAGATATTTGCACACTGATGTTCATAGCAGCATTATTCAAAATTGCCAAAAGATGGAAGCAACCCAAGTGGCTATAAACCAATGAATGGATAAATAAAATGTGGTCCATACATACAATTCAGCTGAAAAAGGAATGAAGACCTGATAGGTGCAACTGCATGGATGAACCTTGAGAACATCATGTTGAGTGAAATAAGCCAGAAACAAAAGGACTAATATTGTATGATCTCACTGGTTTGAAAAATTAGCATTAGCAAACTCAGAGTCAGAATCTAGAATATGGGTTACCAGGGGGTGGGATGAGGAGTAGGGAATGGGAAGTTAAGGCTTAAAATGTACAGTGTTCCTATTTGGAATGATGGAAATGTTTTGTAATGGATGGTGGTGTAGGTAGCACAATATTGTGAACGCAGTTAACAGCATTGAAGGTGTATCTGAATATGATTAAAAGGGGAAATGTTAGATTGTTATATATGGTAACAGGATAAATTAAAAAAAAAATTCCATGGAGCCATGCTACACAGTGAACCCTAAGTTAAACTATGAACTTTAATTAATAGTACAATTATAAAAATGTGCTATCATCAGTTGTAATAAATGTTCCACATCAATGTAAGATGTTGGTGGTGGGGTGTTGTATGGAGAGCCTGTGTTTTATGCATGACTGTCCTATAAACCCACAGCTTCTCTGATAAATAAAAATAAAAGGAAAAAATATCCAACCTGTGGCAGAAGTGTCCAGTTGAAAAGATAGGGTGGTGGCCAGGCTTACGGGCACCCCCCAGCTGCTTGATTAATGTGTGAATGTCAGCACTGGGGATCATCAATTTGGGGTCCTTAGAGAGCATGCATTTAACATCCCAAGGCTCGGAGAGGGGACCAAGCATTTCCCAGGTCACTCAGCCAGAGCCAAGCCTGTCCCCTGACCCCCCATGCTGTGCCCATGCTGCTGTTGGGTCCCCACGCCAGTCCCCCCCTTCCCTTACTCCTGTGTGTGCGGATGCAGCTGCTCTTCTGATCCCCAAAACCCCATCGGGGGCAGCCCAGCAAGAGGGGCCGTGACCGGTCCTTTCCCTTCTTTGCAAAACTGGGAAAGGGGGTAAAACTCATTAAGTGAGGCTTTTGGATTTTCTCTAGGATTTAATCACATACACATTCCATGCCTCCCTTTGCTCTCTGGAGCAGAAAGTGATGGCCAGAGGGAAGGAGGAGGAGTGATTTATCAATCACTCAGATTAAGGGCATGTCGAAAGGATGGCTTCTCCCCAGGATCTGTAAGGCACTGATGTTTTTGAGGGTTACACTCATTGATTTACAGAGAGGGGAGGCTCAGGGTGATTCCACAACTAATGTACCTGCGAGCATCTCTCTAGAACAGACGTTGAGGGAGCCGGTGGGGCCAAAACAGTAGGGGCTGTAGCACCAACACAGCATTCACAGGATCACGGGTTCCCCAGTGGGGGAAGGTTAGGGTCCCCATGTACTCGCACTGCTCAGATATCTCCTGCTAATTTGCCAAAGTGAACCATGACACGCCGCAGAGGGGAGTGGGCAGTTGTGACCATGGAGCTTGGATTGGGGCCGTAATGGATCAGGGCAGCAGGGACTCAAGACAGGACAGAGGGGGACCTGAGAATCCTCTGCCAGGAGAGTTGGCTTGGGAGGAGCAGGGCTGTAAACCACAACCACCTTCAGGCTTGCTGGGTGCAGAAGGAACTAGAAGCAGAGGATAGGGACCTGGACTGGTGTGGGGATGTGGGGTCCTAGAAAGGCAGATTTGCCTTCAAAAGGCATGTGTTCAAAATTTCTTCCAGCACGGGGACCACACAAGGCTGCACCCCCACACCTCAGCGGTCACCCTAAACAACAGTGGCTAGCCCGGGTGTCCTTGTCATTCTGACAAGAAGCGATGTGCTATGGTTCGCTCTCAGCAGAAGGCTGTATTTGGGTAGGAGCCCTGCCCTGGGAGTGTAAGCCAATGCCTCCTGGGACCACCCTCTCTTCCTGTGGTATCACCATCTGCCTCCGTGGCACAGCCCCTGTTGGACTGGAAGCATCCATCCTCCATGCACACAGGTGTCTACTTCTGGGGGAAATACTCAGACCTCAGGCTGGCAACCCCCTGCTGCCAGTGTTCCTTTAGGAGCTTTGTTGGAAGGTGATACAGAGCTGCAAGCTGCCCGCAGCTGGAGCGTGCCACAGAGGAGTGAAGGGGCAGCTCCAGGAAGCAGTGCCACTTGCTGTGGGCACCAAAAGCCTCCCTGGGTAAAACAGCAGACCCCAGCCTTCTATGGAACTGCATTAACCTTTTCTTTTAGTCCTGGGAACTAAGCTATTTCCTTGAATGTGGATGCACTCCCTTATTTTGGCAAAGGACAGGTTTATCTGCTATTATGTGTGTGTGTTTGTCTGTGGGGGGGTGTTAAATACTGGAACAAGTTTGCAGACCAAGGCGTTCAATAAGTGGTTAGCATAACCATAAATGGGTATTCAATGAATGGTTGGCAACTTAATAGCCATTTTTGAGCACCTTCTGTATAGCAGGCTCCACAACTATTGACTAAGGGAAAGCATCTGCAATTATATCTGTCTGGAAAATAGAACAACTGGCTCCAAGGAGTGGCTATTAACGTCCCAGCTTACTCATAAGCAGGAGTATAGATTATTATGGTATGCATTAGTTTAGCCTCATTCTGGGCATCTTTTTGTGCCTGTAACTTGTTTTATCTTTCTTCTGTTGCTTCCATGTTTGAATTTCCTTTTGCATTCATTTGTTTTTGTGTTATTCTGTGTTTGCCTTACATCCTTTCTGGACTAATAATGGACATAGAAAGTACATACAATTATAAGGAACAAGAAGAAGGGAAGTGTTGGCAAAACTCAGCAGCTTGCCCGATGCTGCAGTGAGCAAGTGGATACCTTGGCATCTGACCCCATGTCCGTAGTTTTGCCAGTGGCTCACCATCCCTGTAGCTAGAGCCTCACCTCTGAGAATGAAGCTGCTTGCACTGAGCAGCTGGCCATTCTGGAAAAAGCATAATCCCAGGGTCAGAATGACCCAGCTTTAAAGAGCAGCTTTGCTGCCTGCTAATTGCAACCATGGTCACCCATCTGGTTTTCAATGCATAAAATAGATAGAATAATAAGGCTTATTTTGCAGGCTTTGATGATGATTAAAGCCATGTAAAAGGACCAGTCCCTTAATCAAAGGTAGCTCTCACCAGTACTGGCTGGACACGGCTGCCCTCACCTGGTCAGTACAGCCATCAGAGTTGACCAGATGTGCACCTATTAACCAGCTTTAATTGAGCTCTTATCCTTTGCCAGATCTTGGGATGAATGATCTGCCTGGGTCCCCTCTTTTCATTTTCTCACAATAATCCTGAGAGGTAGGTGCATTTATTATACTCTTGGATCTAAAGCTGGGATTTTTAGTAAATGGCCGGCCCGGGATCCCATTGCTCCTGCGATGGGAGAGTCTGGATTCTCCGTGTGCATCAGCCAGCCCTGCAGTCACCACTGGTCAGTGGCCACCCAGCCAGGCGATATCCCTGACATGTTCTGCGCCACATGAGGCAGAGCAGCAATGGAGCTGCCCAGTCAATCACACGTGGGGCAGTGAGGGGCTCCGTGGCATCCAGCGGGACCCTGGGTCCCACCCCCAACCACACAGGTGCACATGCCAGTCACACACTGATCCCAACCACCAGGTCCCTGGTTGGCCTGGGTGCTGATCTGTGCCCTGGGTGCTTAACAGAGATGCCTCATTCAGTCTTTACTGTGGTCCTTTAAGTCTAGATTAGTTTTCATTATGCAGTCAAGCTATTCAGACTTGTGTGGATGCAGCAGTATCCACTGATAGCCTAAGCTGTCCTAGCCACTCTGCTTGCTCGGAGGAAAGCCTGTTGTGGAATGTCTATCCTGATGGATCTACCCATCTCAGGGGGCTCATTGGTCCATGGCCTAAAGAGGAGGAAGCTTAGCTTCCAAGAAAGCAAGGTCTTGTCCAAGGACACGGATTGGAGGCCCGGCACCTCCAAAACCTGCTCTGTGTTTTGACCCAGACTTCACCTAGCCAGCGAGGGGCCCCGGAGGATGGTCTTGAGGTCACCTGCACTGGGCCCCTTATCACAGCTTCTATCTTTACAGGTTGCTTTAATGTCTGTGTAAGCATCTCTACAAGGTAAGCCCACTAGTGTTGGACATAGTTCTTGTCATAGTGCTCCTCAAATTGAATGAATGAATGGATATTTTGCTCAACCCTGGTGAGAGGGACTTCAGTTATAGCAATATAGGTTGCTATATTAAGGTTGGAGAGAAAGGATTACTTTTGGTAAGCATGGGCATCCTATCTACACAATCCTAAAATGTGCTTCATGTTAGACCAGAGTGGCCAAGGTGAAGTTTGAATTAGACCATGCCTGTTAAACGCTCAGGATGCAGGTGGGCACCCAGGACTCAGAACGGGGCTGTGAATGTAGGGACCTGGTGGCTGAGATACATGTGTGAGCGTCATGTCCCTGAGAAGGGCCTTGCGTGCTTTGCTGTCAATTTCAGACCTTGGCCATGGCAATGGGACAGGATGGGAGAGGGCATAGCAGTTTTGAAGAGGGGAGTGATACGATACTCGTTCTGTTTTTTGGGAAGAACACTGCGTGCAGGGAGGAGAACGGACTGGATGGGGAAAGCTGGAAAGCAGAGAGCTGCTACAATGGTCCAAAGTTGTCTGCACTGGGGCCAGCACCCCACCCCCCACCCATTGGGAGATGGGGCCAGTGGCCTTGGCTGACCTGGATTGTGTCTTGCAGGATCCTAGAGCTGCAGGACACTGGGGACCTGGATGTGCTCAAGCAGAAGTGGTGGCCACACATGGGGCGCTGTGACCTTGCCAGCCACGCCAGCGCCCAAGCCGACGGCAAGTCCCTCAAGCTGCACAGCTTTGCCGGGGTCTTCTGCATCCTGGCCATCGGCCTCCTCCTCGCCTGCCTGGTGGCCGCCCTGGAGTTGTGGTGGAACAGCAACCAGTGCCATCAGGAGACCCCCAAAGAGGTCTGTGCCATGGGTCCCGCTGATCCCTTCAGCAGCCCAGATACAGGAGGGTCCAATGGGGCCGTTCCTTGGGGGTGTTCTCTTACAGTCAGTGTATGCCCAAGTCGTGTTGTCCAGGGACAGAAGCTGTGCTCTATATTGGGGGTTGTTGGTGGTATTTTGTTTTGTTTTTAAAGCAAGGGAACAAATGCAAGATGATGTTTTCATGCTTGAACAAAATGCTGCAGGACCAGCCCTGGCCACTAAAGTCCTGTATTTATCTATAGAGCAGGAACAGCGTGGGCAGCACCAGAGAGCCCCTACCCACCCTGCCCCGCCCATATGCCTCCACCCTGACCTGGAGAGACCAGCTGTAGGGTAAGAGAGGAGACCCCATCATCCCCTCCTGGTTCTCTTTGGCTTCTCACAGATGGCTGTGCTCCCAGCACATGAGGGAGGGGGGAACCCCTGCCCCCTCCCCACCATCCCATCTTCCCTCTCTCCCTCCTCCCTTCAGGGTCCAGCCTTACCGTCATCCTTCTAGGACACACCCAGTGTGGACATCATTGTAGCTTTCTCCAGATGCCAGGTTCTGAGCACACTTTCCTTCCCATAAGCTGCTTCTGTACCTCAACACTTCCCTCTCAATGGCTGTTTCTTTCATTCTTTCACTTTTTTTTTTCTTTTCTTATCTTTTTTTTTTGAAACAAAGCCTTCATCAAGGACCCTGGAGACAATTCCTCTAAGGGAGGGGGCAAGGAATGTTTATCATTTGGCAATGGTGCTCTGCTGTAGGAAACGTGCATACAGATATCCGTAGCACCAGCCCTGCCGCTCCATCTGTAGAGCTGTCCCTGCTTGCTACATACACCTCAGATATTTCTAGAATCTCATCTCCTCTCAGAGATTCTGTTGGTGCAAACTGATGGAAATCTCAAACAAGGAGCAATAAAGCAACCAGCGTCAAATCCAAAGAGAATCCAAATCCAAGGCCCTCAAGAGGGAGCATGGCCTTGGCTGCCATCCTTGCAGCCCAGAGTGACTGGCCTGGCCATGCTTCTGTGCACTGGAATGCAATCGAGTCCCTGGTGGAGGGCGGGGGTCACCGCCAAAGCCCCTGTGTTAGAACCTCCATTCATACCAGGGAGTGAGCACTGTCCGCATGATTCCTTTGCAATGGGAGGAGGGTGTGGCTTGACTCAGCATATATGGAATGTTATGGGGCCTTCCATCTTCCTTTTCTGCCTACTGTATAATTTTATGTAAGAAAATTCAAGGCCTAGGTCTCCCACAGCCTCAGCAGTTCTCCTCTGACCCCTGGACCACAGGAGAGAAGAAAGGAAGAGATTTGAGGAAACCCCCTTAAAGGAAGAGTTAGCAGGCTTTTGCTACTGGAAAATTCTGTATGAAGAAAGTCCCTGGGAAGGAAAGTGAATTTTTCTCACCAGCTGCTCACTCACACCAGCCCCTCTATCCATGCCAGAGCAAGGACACGTTCCCCTTCTTCTTAGCATCGCAGTCCATAAGCACAAAAGCATCGATGTTGTTGTTGTTTTCCCTAAGACTGCCGCCTGATTTCCTCTGTGCAAATGTCCCTGGGTCAGTGGAGCAGGGGAGCTTCTCCTGGTAGGAAAGCTTTGCACTGTCAGGGAGGCTCAGTCCTGGGCCAGTTGGGGCAGGTAGGGGCCCAGGAACACTGATTGAGGCTCAGCACTCAGGAAATCCTCTGAGTGCCCACTCCAGGGAGAGCTTGCTCTTCTGGATTAGAAGCTCATGTCCCTTTCCGTTAAGATCCCTTCACGTCCCCTTACTTAGTGATAGACCAAACCTCAAAAGCCCACATTTAATTACCATAGGGTGTGTGCATGTTTCATATTCCAGCTGATGAAACAAATCACATTGAATGGATTGGCTTAAACAATGGGGACTTATTGACTCATGGTTTTGAAGCTAAATGTCCAAATTGAGGTGTCAGCAAGGCAGTGCTTTCTCCCAGAACACTGTGATGATCTGGGGCTGGCTTTTCTGTCACAGGCAACATCCTCTCCTATCTCTTCTGGGTTCCTTTGACTTCCAGCTTCTGACTTGCTCTTCATAAAATGTCCAGGAATAGGATTAAGGCCCACCCAGATTCAGTAGGTCCAGCACACCTCAGCTCAAAATAACATCTCCAAGAGGTCCTGTTTACAGTGGGTTCACACCCCCAGGAAGGCATGAAGATTAAGGACATTTTT
>PVKY010012125.1:0-11661 GCA_004027775.1 Bradypus variegatus | reverse complement strand
ATGATCGAGGGCTCAGCACATCAAACCGCCAATCCCTATGTTTGAAACAGGTTACTTTTGAGGAAAAGAACTCACTGGTAATTCCCCCCAAATGTTTTTTATTTTTCTTTTTATTTTAAATAAAAAGTTAATGGAATCATATTTTCAAACAACTTTGGTACTATCCAACAATTGTCCCCAAATAAAAAAAAAGAAATAAAAGTTTCTCATTTTAGAAAATTTTCCACTTTTAAGATTACAGATCCCCCCTTCTTTTTTTGACTGCCAAATTCAACATTTAAAAATTTTTAAGTTATAAAAGTAATAGTTATTTTCTAAACAAATTAGCAACCCAGAGCATAAACATCACGGTAACATTCTCAAGACACATTGTTTGACTACAGTGACACAGGAGATGAAAATGGATGGACATTTCACCTTGGACACAGGTATTTCCTGTGTCCAAGGTGAGCAAGCTTTTAACATGTGAACAGCACAGAACTCCACTCCTTTGGAGACCACGCAAAATCAGAATGTTTACATTTAATAGAGTCAATATATTCCTTAAAACTAAAGTTTGATCACTAGAAAATACTGAACAAAAATTATTATCTTCCCCCCCAAACAACAATAAATGTAGCTCTTATCACCCCGTCTTCTCCCCACACAAACAGGGAAGTAGTTGGGGCTAAAGCCTTTGATTTTGAAATTTCATCTCCTAAAACATTGCTACCATTTGCTCAAACCTGCAGGTCTATGTGTTTCCTTCTCCAATACTTCCCCCATTTGTAAGTATATTTCTAAACAGATACACACATAAATGTGTGCTTCAGCGCACACACACACATTTGCTTCCTCACTCTCAAGTAAGACACTTTTTTTGTGTGTTTGTGGATAAATTATGAGGATCATGAATTTGGTGGGTACAGGGTTTCATAGATGCTTTGTAAACATCAGAGTCGTTTGGGTCATTTTCTCCAAAAGCCTGAAATCAAATCACGCATCCAGGAATCACTTCTTTGCTAGATGCTGTTCACAGGCTGCATATTGACGAAGGGCAGAGAAAAAGTCCTCATAACCAGTGTTTAGGTGGAAAGGCAAAGAGACAATCTCAGTCAATCTGATATACCAGGGAAGAAAGCATAATGTGCCATCCACAGGACCAAATTCCAATAATAAATCAGGACCAGGGAAACCATGTGAACTAAGTAAACTGTTGAAAATATCTACATCCAAAGCTAGGGTTCTCTTTTGCTGCTAGGCTACTAACTGGCAAAAGTCCTGTGCAACTCTCACAATGTCTACTTTTCCTTCTTCTGGGGACAGCACCATTACTGTGGACTGGTGATTTAAAACTTGATCATCTTTGTCATTACGGTTTGCAAACTCTGGTGAATATTTGGAACAATGTAAGCTTAGAAGTTCCTGTTGTTTTAAAATTTCACCCATCAATCTGGAATTACTTCTTTCGAAAATACCTTGCCTCCGCTGCTATTTTCCTCCTACCTCTGCAGCCCGTCCCTCCATGTGGGAATTTAATTTGTTTTCCTTAATTAGATTGTTTTCTTCTTTTATTGGGAGAATAAATAAGTCTTATGTTTTTTGTTTTGTACTTTGCTTTTTGTTATCACAGCAGAAAAATCCAAGTATGACCAAAAAAAGCTTTTGAAATGCCTAAATGAGATTTTTCTTAACAGAGGGAACATTAAATTATGTCTGCTGAGATTTAGCAAATGGAACCTGGTAGAAGTCGAATAATTACCTTAAAGTCATAGTGAGTTATTCCTTTAAGCATGCTTTCACCTCCATTATATCATTTGAACTACGGCATTGCTAGATACAGCCTGAAAGTTAAAATTTTCCCTTCTATTGTCTCAACTACCATTTCCACTGAGATTTTTGCCCAATTTTATCCTTTAGTTTTAATCAGCTGTGAAAGTCAGAGTCCTCCTGATCACAAAGGGTTTCTCATTTGGATGAGACATTTCTTTTTATTCCTTCACTTGAACCTTAAGTGTGGGTGTCCCTTAAAATTCAGTTCTTGTTCCTTTCTTTCATTATTATTATTATTATTATTATTATTGTTTTTACCCTGCATGCCCTTCCTAGGTGACCTTATTTACTTGCAGGGTTACTTCAACTGTCATTTTCACAAGATGACTTCTAAATGCACGTCTCCAGTACTAGTCTTCTCTCCTGAAAACCTGACTTGAATTTCCAAATCTTTGCTGGACACTCATTTCTAGATGGATTTCCTGTAGGAAATGTAAAAATGGTTTGTTTACTGGCTATAAAAATGGTTTGTTTACTGGCTATACTAATCATCTTGATTTGCTTAAGCTTCCCCTTTATCCTCTGGACTATGAAGAAGAGAAGGAGGCTAGCTGAGTTGACATACCAGTGATCCTTTGTGGTGGCAACAGAGACTTCTGCCCCCGTGAAAAAAGCAAGTCCAAGCTGGCCACAGAGAGTCTGCTGACATTCACCAGATGGCCCAGATTTTGTGCAAATGTCCTGCTCATGGGCTTGCTGATTAACCGACCATTTGCTCAAAGACATTCCGTCCTGCATACCTACCCCTAACTGCTCCTATCCCCTGAGCGGCCATACAAACGTTTCCAAACTGCAACTCTCTGAGCAGGCCTACATTCTGAGACTGCTCCACTTGCATGTTGCTTTTGCTCAATGAAACCTCTTCTTGCCTTACAGCAAGTCCCCTGGTTATTTCTTTCGTTGACAGAAACTATAATTTAGTGTATCTTAAATCAAGGACGTTGAGAAGCCTAAGGTCAAGCTCAGAGACAGGGAAGTTTGTGTGTGTGAGTCAGGGTCTATCTTCAGATATTGCAAAGGCAAGTCAAATACATTTTGATTTTCCATTATTTTATCTCAATCAAGTTTTTCTATGTATTACATTTGGTCGTAAACTTTTCGGTCTTGTGTGTACAGAACCCTGGGATAGTTTATCATCAATCTGATAAAATATGCTTTGCTTTTTTCAGTCTTCCAAACATTTCATAATACATCATCTTGAATTTCGATAGCACATTTCTGTAACAGTTAACACACAGAAAATGTACTTTTCTAAAATTTAAATGTTTCCTTAATCACTTTGTCATTATCCTTCAAAATCACACCTGTATTATGGTTTGGCACACCCAAATTAATTCTACACATATTCCCAAAGGCTTGTGACAGTGGGTTAAGCTGGTCTTTCAACATCAGGGACTATTTACCAAGTCAAAGGCCATTTGGTTTTGCGTTAGGCAAGGAAGCCTGGATTAAGAATCGGACCTAAAAAAAATCTGGCATTTCCCAGAAGGAGTCAGTCATTCTGGCATTCTAAGCATAATCTAGAGACAAAAGTCCCATATGACTGGCGGGACTGTTACAAATGATCGGTTCTCTTCCTATAGGCTTAGAAAGTTCTAGGACTAAACAATCCAGGGTTTTAGGACCAGGAAGTCAGGCCCTGGAGGATAGTGATATGCATCTAAAGGGTCACTTTGCCTCATTCTTTCAATCTTAGCTCCCTGACTGGCGAAAGTTAAATGAACAGTCGATTTAGTGACTATAAAATAATATATATTTTATTTGTTCATAATTGCATGCAGCAGTTGTAAACAATCGAAGGTAAAAGTACATAATAGGGTTGGTTAACCCTATTTGAGACAAAGTAACCGCAGCCACTGACTTCTCTCTACCAGAAACCTGGGATCTGACCGGTCTTCCGGGCTCCGCAAGCCCCGCACACGCCGCGGGGGTGGGGGCCGGAAGGGTGCGACCAGGGGCGAAGCGGAAGGGGCCGGGAGGGCGTGTCCCCGAGGAGGCGGAGACAAGATGGCCGTCAGATCTCTTGGAGGACCTAAGAGGCGGTGGCCGGGGCCACGCCCCGGGAGGGAGGGCCGCTCTGTGCGCGCCCGCTCTATGATGCTTGCGCGCGTCCCCCGCGCGCCGCGCCGCGGGCGGGGCGGGTCTCCGGGATTCCAAGGGCTCAGTTACGGAAGAAGCGCAGCGCTGGCTGGGGAGGGGGCTGGATGCGCGCGCACCCGGGGGGAGGCCGCTGCTGCCCGGAGCAGGAGGAGGGGGAGAGCGCGGCGGGCGGCAGCGGCGCTGGCGGCGACTCCGCCATAGAGCAGGGGGGCCAGGGCAGCGCGCTCGCCCCGTCCCCGGTGAGCGGCGTGCGCAGGGAAGGCGCTCGGGGCGGCGGCCGTGGCCGGGGGCGGTGGAAGCAGGCGGGCCGGGGCGGCGGCGTCTGTGGCCGTGGCCGGGGCCGGGGCCGGGGCCGTGGCCGTGGCCGGGGCCGGGGCCGGGGCCGCGGCCGTCCCCCGAGTGGCGGCAGCGGCCTTGGCGGCGACGACGGCGGAGGCGGCTGCGGCAGCGGCAGCTGTGGCGGCGGCGCCCCCCGGCGGGAGCCGGTCCCTTTCCCGTCGGGGAGCGCGGGGCCGGGGCCCAGGGGACCCCGGGCCACGGAGAGCCAGAAGAGGATGGACTGCCCGGCCCTCCCCCCCGGATGGAAGAAGGAGGAAGTGATCCGAAAATCTGGGCTCAGTGCCGGCAAGAGCGATGTCTACTACTTCAGGTACATCCCTAGGGTGGGGAGGGGGCGTCAGCATTAGCGGGGGTCAGGGGTCAAGAATGGTCTGGGCAAGGAATGCCTCGATGACAGCAGGGGCCCCGAGGGATATGGTAAGGACTGGCCGGCCTACTGGTGGAAGGTGGCTGAGCCCTAGGCTGAGGGTTGACCTAGTGCAGGGAGAGGCACTGTTTGTCTTGACAGGTACGAATGCCCGGAGGAGGGCGTCTTATGTTGAAGGTGTCAGGGGAAAATGGTTGGCAAAGAAAGGGTTACTCTGGCAGGAATGGTTAGTCCACTGAAGGGTTAAATGAAGGTGTAATTCATGGAAACTATAAAACCTAGTCACTCTTGGCTTTTGTCCCGGATTCATCATCACAAGAGTGTTCAATCATACATATGTAGAAGAATTAGCTATGTACAGTAACGAGTTTTCAGTTACTTTATGGGATTCAGGAAGGTTTCATATAAAGTAGCGATTTGAGATACCTTGGTGTTGCAGACCCTAGTCTCCTTTGAATGTATTCTTTGAAACAGAGTTGTTAGACTCCTGGACCAAAAGAAAAGAAGTGCATGTAGATGAAAAGTGGAAACATTCATTTTAGTTATCTGGAAATAGATTTCTGTGAATGCGGTTTCTTATTTTTTTTTATTCCTTTGACCAGTTCAAGAAGCTTATAGAGGATGGAGAGGATGTGTTTGTCAGTGTAGAGCATGGTCTTACTAAGAATCACCAGGAATTGTTCTGTACATCTCTTGATATCCTGAGGAAAAATTTTTAGGACAGTTTTTCTGCCTTTAACTTCCCAGTCACAATCCCTCTTAGCCTTTTCAGAATTGTAACTGCATACTTCAGGATAGTCTCCCCTCCCCCAATTCAATTTACAGTCTTCCTTTTTATAGTCTAAATTGGTGGTTCTCAACTGGGGTGATTTTGCCAGAGGAATTTGGCAATGTCTGGAGACATTTTTGGTTGTCATGCCTGAGAGGGAGTGTTACTTTGGCATCTAGTGAGTAGAGAAGAGGAATGCTGCTAAATAGCCTATAATTAACACAGGCCAGTCTCCATAACAGAATTATCTGGCTCAAAATCACTAGTGGTGAGGTTGAGAAACACTGGTCTAAATGATTCAAGGTTTTTCACCTTAATGTGATCTTGAGATCTTGTGGCGGTGCAGTCCATGTTTTGTTAGTTTGGGTGACCCAATAAGCTCTGGAAAGAGTCTATGGCTGTTGATATAGTGGAGTTATCTTGTAAACAATTTTCCTAATTTTCATAGAAACCATCCCATTTATGAAGGAGAATATAAATGTGTTATATTCATTGGCTGTGGAGGGCTAATTGAAGCATTTTTCAGGGAATGTATTTGGATGTTGAAGCCAGTTGTCAGTCATTTAGGGAAAAGACTATAATAATATTATGAAGGATTTCCTTTTTTTTGTCATCAAATAAGTTAATACATTATCCTTGGAAAAATGTGTGTACACACACAATACAATGTTTACGAGTTGAGAACTCTCTTTATAAATAGATTTAAATTCACACACACATAAAAGTATATGTATGTGTGCATATATACACACATACATGCACACACATATATAAGGATGTGATAACTGCTGGTTTAACATGCAATTATGAACATGTCCCCTATGGTTGCTCAAATATTTGGATGAGTAGTTTCATTAGATTTGTTCAGCTTCATAAACTAAAAAAAGTAAAATGAAAGTGATGTTGCATTAGAATTCATTTTTTCACTTGATCTGAAAACACTCATTGAAATTTCAGAAAATAAAAGGGGAAACATTTTAAACATATAAAGCTGATCTTGTTTTGTACTTCCCCATTAATAAATATTTAATTTACCTAAATAATATTGCTGAGAAAGTTATTGCTGAACAATGGTCACTCCTCTCAAGTTCACTTCTTTCATATAGTGCTATTCATAATTGCTCATTTTTGTTTATTAACAGCTCCTGTTCTCTTTCTAAGCAGGTGGTATGCGTAACCTCCTGTGAACTGTGTGCTGATGTCTTATAGGCAGTTAGATTTGACAAGAATAGTCTGTGTCTGGGATTGAGCTCCTTGAGGAATAGGTTTATTCCTCAAGTTTATTCTCAGTAGAGCATCTTGAACTCTTGAATTGCACTCCCTGTGATAGTTCTCCTGGGATATGGTTTGTTTGGTTTTGGGATGATGTATTTGTTCAAACTAACTTTTGGATATTACACAGCTTTTCTGTTGTTTTTCTTGCAATAGCTGGAAAAGTTATTTTGAAAAGGCAGATGGCCACACTGATCATTCTAACCTGTGGTCACTTAGTATTTTTTGAATGTGTTGGTAAATTTTTCAAAGTTAGCTTCTTAATACAAAATCAGTACTTTATGGTAGAAAAACTGATAGGCTCAAAACAAACTTTCAAAACATATTCATCTTAAGATGTATAACAAACCAGTATAGTAATAATTATTCTCTAAAATTGCAGTCTTTTTAAGTGAGACTACAGCACGATTTTTTTTTTAACTTGTTTATGCAAAATGGAAAGGACATGCTTGAACAGGTTTGTGTTTAATTCAGGGCTAAAGGAGTGTTGACTATTGTTTATTAACTGCCTACAAATTGCTGGGTATTATGTATGATTGTAACACCCAGTCTTGATTTCCTTCAAAGAGGTTACATTCTGAGACAGTGGGGTACATGTAGCATAATGTGATACTGTCTGTGATACAGTAGTTACACTGACTTGTGAGCTTTTAGTGTTAAAGGATGGAGGTCACCTACACATTGTAAAGGAGGCTTTTAAATACAAAGTATTTTTCAACCCGTGGTGTCACTGCTGTACATACTAGTGTGCCGGTATACCCTCTCACCCTTAAACAAAACCCCCACCATATCTTTTAATAGTTGGGTTAGGAGTTAACTGTCCCTTTGGTAATGTGAACACCTGCACCCAGTTGTTCATGCAGTCTAATAATGCTAACCCCTGAATTAGCCTGCCCCTGGGGAGATTAATTTAAACCCGTGCCTGTTAAGTAGGGTGTGGCTGACACTTATTAATTGGACCGAATTAAGCTCATGGAGTAAACCTCAAATTTTGGTAGAATGTTTTTAGGCTGCTTCCTGTAACTGTCAAGTTCTAATAGGAAGGCATGCCTCCAGTTGCCAGTTAAGCAGTATAATTACGCCTTCTGTCAGGGTTACTGATAGTATTGTGGCAGTTCATATGTTATCATTCAAAGTGTGTTTTTGAAAAGGGTGTGGTGTGATAAAGTATTGGATCCTTTGGTGTAGTCCCTGAAAAAGTTTGTTGCCATCATTTGAACCCACTATTTGAATAATTTCTAACTGGTCTAGTTGACTCATCATCTGTGGGTTTAGTTCCCTGCATAATACTTGCAATTGGTATTCTTGAAATATTTTCCTTTGCTTTTTTTCATCAAGGCTAAATTTGGGATCTAGACTCTTGTTTCTAACCTGAGTTAAAGACCTGGGAGTCATGATAAATGAGTACAGCTGCTACCATGTAATATCCTCTGGTTGGATGTTAGAAACATAATAGTAAACATTTTAACTCTTACCAAATTTATGATGGATTTTCATCTAAAATGTATGTAGTTTTGATCACTTCTGAAACAAAAAAGAGACAGTAGAACCAGAGAACAATTAAAATAATCATAGGTAACAGGTGCATGAAGAGAGACTAAAAGGATTTCTGTTTGATCTGGAAAGAGGAGGAGTCGGGAAATATAATTGAGATGTATAAAATCATGAGTGATACTGATAAAGTCACTATCTCTTTCGCGTTTCTAGGGAAGGCAGCCTAGTACAGCTGTTAAGAGCTCTGGAGTTGTTACTCCAGCTCTGCACTTACCAGTGGTGCAACCTGGAACATGTCACTTAAACTTCCCTGTGCTGTCGTTTCCCCATTTGTAAAATGAGTGTGATTGTACCTCTATCCTATAGTGTTATAAGGATTCAGAACTTTGCAATGAACATGTACAGCCCTTGAAGCTTTAGGTAAGTTTAGGACTAAGGAGAACAATATGGTAAAAACTCCAGTTGTATGGGCTGAACATATATATAATAGGTTAGAAAATGTATGGGTAAATCCCTTTCATTACTAAAGACTGGTGTGATGCTTTGAGGGCATGAATTCTGAATCTGAGGATGGCAAAGTTCAATCAAGGGCTCCCGTTACCCCCCTTTGTTACCTTTAAAAAAAAAAATTAAGCTCTCCCATGTAGCCTTTGTTGGAGAAAACTGTGTGAATGGATCAGGGAAGAGATACATTATCCAGAGTTCTTATATATTTATGTTAAAGTGTTCTTTGGCTTTCAATAAACTGGCCTCCCCCATACTGTTTTCTTTCCGGTTATTCCTTTGTATAAGGAATAAGGTTAAGCCTGGTGTTCCTGTGTTACTCTCCATGTTCAATTCCACACAACCTGTGGCTTTCTCACATAGCTTTATCCTTTCCTTCTAGGCACAATGCCAAACAAAAGATGTTAAACAAGTGTTTACCAATTAATATGAAACTTAAAATTGTGTAAAACAAGCCTTAAATGGCTTCTTAAAGCATTCACTTTGTTTATATTACTTGTGGTATGTGTTGGGATGAAATTGATTGAGATATTTATTTTAATCTGAACAGTCTCAAGTTTCTAGTTTCATCATTAAAATGAGTATATTGTAGAAAGATAGAAAGCCTTTTTCTGGGACTTTGAGTATTAGAGACGTAGCGAACATGGTGAATAGGTGCTCACGGTGCATGGCATAATATCGGACACAAAGTGAGAACTCAGTACTTGAATTACAGTGACTCTATCATATAGGATCTTGTATGCCTTAATTCTGTCTTCTGTGTCACTATTCATAATTTTGGTAGCTGTTAATATGATTTTACTAAATACTTCCTTATAACCCTGTGAAGTATATGCAGTTATCCTCATCTTACAGATGGGGAAACTAGCATAGAGACATTTAGTAATGTGTTCAAGGTTGTGTCACTGGTAACTGTCCTGGTGCAGGTGGTCTGACTGGAGAACTCCTAACCATGATGTTCTCCTGCCTCACACAGGGACCCTTACTTGTATTCTTGCACAGCTCATGTTTAATCTACTTTATTGAGCTTGGTGTGCCACTAAAGTAATGTAATTATTATACGTTTATCCTGATATTGTCAGAAGGGAGATTTTAAATCCTGTTTGGTGGTATAAAGCCATTGTACCAAAAGATGAAATTTCCTGCTTTATGTGATATTGGAGGGAAAAAAATGAAACAATTGTGGTAAATTAATAGAGTTAAAACAGTATTATTCTGGGTACTAGGAGTGATCATTTTGTTCAGAAATGTATTTTATTTTTTTGATTTGTTCAACCTAGGATTGACCCTGTTATTTCTCAGATACTCAGATAGGCAACACATTCCCTAAGGAGCAAGTTATATGTCTTCATTTTAATAGCTTTCCTTAAATTAGAAGAAACTTTGTTGTAAATTGCAGGCTAAATATAGCTCATGAGAGAGTTTTATATGGTACCTACAAAAGGCAGCAGCACATATGCTTCTTTGAGAGATGAGTTACAGTTACGTGTACTCCAACGATCAATTTTTTTTCAAGAAATTTGTCTCTTTAGTTTGAGGAAAAGAAGGAAATCCAATATTTACTAAACACTTACTGTATAATAGAAAGTTTGACTTGCTCTTAGTCTTTTTTTCTTAATATTGCTTGTTTAAAGCCTGGATCCAGAAATGAAAGACATGTAAGTGTGGTGAAAATTATGCTCAGATAATTCTCTCAGCTGTAGCATCACATCTTTTGGTTATGCTTTAGAGGAATTTTTGTTAGTTGCAACATTGCCAACAATCAGACATGTGAAGTCTCACCTGCCAGAACACCCATACCTGCTACTTATTGGAGGAAATTCATAGCTTAAAAGGAACTTATACATTGTAAAAATGTTTCCCAACAGACTTGATAACTTTTCAAATTGCTTTTAAAAATTTCATTTGTGAGATACAGTCATAATTAAAAAAAAATTTTTTTTTCAAAATTTAGTGAGACTTAATGGAACAGAAGCAGAGGATTTGCAAAGGAGGTGATGCTTTTGGAATTTGTAAAGGTTTTATGGTGGAACTAATAGAAATCCATAATCTTTTAACACTTGTTTGAGATCTCAAGATCTCCGTGGTAAATTAGAAATAAACTGTCAACTTCTAATTTATGGAGTTACAATTTAGCTTGTAATTTTAAAACCTTAGCAGCTCTTGCTTGTGGATCTTTCAGTGTTCTTAGCCACTTCCACTAAGAAATGACTAGGGAAATTGTAAAATGAAATTTTACTTAATTTTATCCAAACTTCTAAAAACTTCCTAAGGAAAGAATAAAAGTATGCAATAGAATGAAATTTGAATAATATCTGTGGTGCTTATGATTTTGCCTTGTCTTATGATTTTGCCTTGTCTTCTTTCCCATTATGAAACAAATTCAGACTCATGTTTGGGAACTTGATGTATTTAAGCTCTATGTGAATATAAACAGGAAATACAGTTTAAACTTAGATTTTAAAATTGAGCACGTAACACTTGTCAGGAACAATTAATAAGTGACATACAAATATGAGAAAAAAGGACATCATTCTTTCTTAAAGAAAAGAGTTGTTTCCCACCCCCCTCTAATATTTGTTCTAGAAAATTTGGGAAGTACAGAAATGTATAAAGTAATGGGAAAAAAATTGTTCAAAATCCTACTGCCTACCCAAAGGCAACAACTGTTAACATTCTGGCAAATTTTTCACCAGCTTGTTTTCTGTATAAGTTTTAAAATCCAGTTGAAATGGTACAGTTATACTCACTTCTGGCATATCTATATCTATATATATGAAATTTTATGGTTTCTGAAATAATCAGGGAAGGCTAACTTGGGTATACAGATGGTTATATACAATTTTGAATGATGTTTTTAAAATGATAAATTTTTGTTTTCTTTTCCTTGTTCTCAGATATTTAACATACATGCAGTGATGTATGCATCTTTTTTTTTTAATTCAGTTTTATTCAAACACATGCACATAACATACAATCATCCATGGTATACAGTCAACCATTC
>PVKY010012124.1:0-11675 GCA_004027775.1 Bradypus variegatus | reverse complement strand
TTTTGGAGTAATGAAAATGTTCAAAGATTGATTGTGAACAACTATATGACAATACAGTGAACAACTGATTGTATGCTTGGAATGACTGTATGTTATGTGATTATATCTCAATAAAATTGTATTAAAAAAAAACAAACCAGGACCAAGTGATGAGAGTGTTGAAGTTTTTAAGGCCAGTCACTGTTGGTTTGATAATTTATAAAGAGAACCAGCATCCGTAGTGTTGTGAGGCTGAAGCTTCTATTCCCTACAAAGTTTTTAACTGTGATGAGACCAGATTTTTTTGGGAAAAAAATGCCGAGAAGAACCTACATCACAAAAGAGAAGGCATTGCCAGGCCATAAACCAATGAAGGACGGGCTTATTCTACTGTTGTGTGTGAATGCTAGTGGGCACTTACAACTCAAAACTCTAGTAGTCTATCATAGTGAAAACCTGTGAGTTTTCAAGAAGCATAATATCATGAAAAGCAAACTCCATGTGATGTGAAGGGCAAACAGCAAAGCTTGGGTCACAAGGTAATTTTTCACTGAGTGGATAAATGAAGTGTTTGGTCCCTCAGTGAAAAAATATTTGCTGGAGAAAGATTTGCCCCCGAAAGCTCTCCTACTTTTGGACAATGCGCCTGCCTACCCTCCAGGCTTAGAGGATGACTTACTAGAGGAGATCAGCTTCATCACCGTAAGGTTCCTGCCCCTGAACACTACTACTGTCATCCAGCCCATAGACCAACAGGTCATTTTCAAACAGGTGTACACCAAGGCACCTTTCCAGGGGTGCTTTGAGATCACCTCTGAAACCCAGATGACCCTCACTGAACTCTGGAAGGAGCATTCAGTATCCTGCATGACCTTACCCTTATTGATAAGGCCTGGAACGCAGTCTCTTAAAGGACAATGGATTCAGCATGGAAGAATTTGTGGCCAGAAGCTGTGACTCAGAGAAACTTCGAAGGGTTTGAGGTTGACCCTGATCCTGCAGGTACAGAGGGTACAGTTGTGCAGGATGTTGTATCTTTAGGCTAATCCATGGATCTGGAGGCTGATGCTACTGATGTGGAGTCAGTGGAGGAACATCATGAAGAGCTCAGCACTGAGGAGCCGCAGAAACTACAGAAGCAGCAGCAACAAGAGGTGGCTGAAGAGATTTCTTCAGGTGAGGCGGAGATAAGGGAAGATGTCCCCAGTTCCTTGATAAAAGAAATGTGTGCCAGATGGGCAGAGGTTCAAAATTTGTGGAAAAGTACCATCCAGACAAAACTGTGACAAGCAGAAAATGGGAATTTATTGAATGACCAAACAATTTCAATTTTCAAGGAATTCTGAAAAAAAGACAGAAGCAGTCCTCATTGGGTAAGTTTTTAGTGAAGGTGACAAGAGAGTGTGTCAGAGCCTGTGGTGCAAGTTGAAAAAAGGCAGAAAAGAGAAAGAACACCTGAAGTGCAAGTGCCCGATGTTCTATTGGAGGGGACTCTCCTTCCAGGCAACACTCCACGTAACCTCTCCTCCCCCCATCCCATTAGGCCATGGACCCTTCTCAGTACAAGTCAAGTGAAGTTTTCATTTTATTTAATCTAAGTATTTATTAATTTTTAGGTTTATTTCTCACATAAAGTAATTATATGCAACCATATATTTTTACCTATTACCGTTAAAATGTGCCTTGTCTTTGGTTTGGGAACACATTATTTACATTATTCCTTATGAGAAAAATTTAGTACTAGTTTTTGGTACACGTCACATCTCCTGGAACCAATTAATGACAAGTACTGAAGTACCACTGTACATTTATTAAGAACAAGGATATCATTTATGTTTTTACCTTAAGTGCAGTTGTCAAGTTCAAACAATTTAGCATTGATATAAAGCTTAGAGTCTATATTCCAATTTTTTTTCTTATGCCCCAGTGTACTATTGTTCTTCACTTCTCCCTTGTTAGATCCCATCCAGGGATCAAGTATTGCCTGTAATTGTCATTGTGTCTTGAATTACTCTTTAATTTTTTTTCTTTAATTGTGGGAACATAAATACAACATAATCTTTCCCATCTCAACCTCTCTCAATGGGATTAGTCCCCTTCATGATGTTGCAGTACCCTCACCACCTTCCATCACTGCAATTTTCTCACCTCCCCAAACAAAAACCCTTTGCCCATTTTGCATTAACTCCTCATTTCCCCTGCCCCCTGCCCTTAGCAACCTGTACTCTAATTTCTTTCTCTATTGCATATTCTCTGATATTTTCTTTCTAGTTAACAGGGCTTAAATTTGACATCCTAAATCTGTAATAGTCTTGTTTGATAGCAATTTAACTTCAGTAGTATAGACAAACTATGATGCTATACTGCTCCATCCCCCCACTTTTATGTAGTTCTTGTCACACCTTACATACTTTTACATTATGAGTCCAAAACCACTGCTTTCTCTAACATTTTATACATTTCTCTTTTAGATCCCATAAGAAGTAAAAAGTGGAGTTACAAACCAAAAATACAATAGTACAGGTATATATGTTTACCTGTGCCATTATCTTTATAAAGGTCTTTGTTTCTTCGTGTGGCTTTGGTCAACTGTCTAGAGTCCTTTCCTTTCAACTTATAGAATTCCCTTTAGCATTTCTTGTGGTGCCAATCTAATGGTGTGAAGTCCTTCAGCTTTTGTTTATCTGGGAATATATTAATCCCACCCTCATTTTGAAAGACAGGTTTGCAGTATATGGAATTCTTGGTTGGCAATTTTTTTCTTTCAATAGTATATCTTCCCACTGCCTGCTTGCCTCCACAGTTTCCATTCAATGTAATTACAGAGGCTCCCTTATATATAACATGTTACTTTTCTCTTGCAGCTTTCAGAATTCTCTCTTCATCTTTGCCATTTGACTGCTTAGTAACTTAACATGGCTTGGGCCTGTTTGAGTTCATCCTGTCTGGAGTTTGTCAAACATCTTGTGGGTGTCTTTTGTTATACTGGGGAAGTTTTTAGCCTTTATTTCTTTGAATATTCTTTCTGCTCCTTTCTTCTCTGGAACTTCCACAGAAGTAAGCCTGATGATGTCCCACTGGTTCCTCAGGCTCTGTTCACTGTTCTTCATTCTTTCTTCTTTCTGTTCTTCAGACTGGATGATTTCAATTGTCATATTTTCAGGTTCACTGATTCTTTCTTCTGCCTGTCCAATCTGCTGTTGAACCTCTCTAGGGAATTTTTAGTTTCTGTTACTGGGATCTTCAGCTCTACTTGGTTTCTTTTCATATTTTGACAGAGCTTTCTTGAATGCCAGGAGCTAACAACAACAACAAAAAGAATAAGGAAAAAAAAAACACCTCTCCCAGTCTTTGCTGATTGACCTGTGTAGTGCTCTCCTACAGGGCTTATCTGTACAAAGAGTATAGAGAACAGCTCCAGGCTAAAGCTGGGGCTCCCTGATCCTTTCTGCTCATGCCTGTGCGACCCTTGGAATCCCTCACCCAACCCTCACTCCTTTACCTGGATAGAAATGCCCCCTCTTCCCTAGGAAACAGTTTCCTCATGGTCCAGGTGCTCTACTGGATGTCCTACAGCCAGCAATCCCTTGCCTCCAGCAGCACAACTTCTGCTGTTCCACAGATTTCTGTAGGAGAGTTCTGAACTGGGCCAGTGCTGGGGCAGTGAGACCCTCCAGCCACCACCAGATTGGGCCAGACATACATGCCCCCTCTAGAAGCAGCCAGGGATCTGCACTGAGAGGACAGGCATGGAGCCGGTGAGGCGGGTGGGGCACCAAAAGATCCGACTGCCTTTAAGTAGCCTTTTTCTTGATTTGGCACTCCTCCTTTTAGTCTGCAGTCCGTTAACTGTTTTCTGGAGCTTTGAGAAGGCTGTTTCTGCCAGTTCTTGCTGGTTGTTTGTAGATCCTAAAGCTTCTTACTCCACCATCTTGATGGCGGGCAGGGGGATTAGCTATTTAATCTTTTTTTAAAAACACAAACATTAAAAAGTTTCCAGGACACTTATGATGTGTTTTACTAAGCCGTATAACCTCCTAGTTACATACTACCTTGATTTTCCAAATATATTTGATATTTTCTGTTTTTTCCCCCTAAAAGGAGAGTACTGGGACTCTGAATATAGCAGAAAACCTGGCTGATGCCCCTTGCCTATTTCACTTTGTTAATTGTTCAGTTAACTTATTCTGTTGCCCCAAAACAGAAAGGAAGTACTGGGATAGATAGTAGATACTAATAGAAAGGCAGTGGACTTTAAAGGAAAGATGTCTTAAGAGAGGCCAGATGAGAAAGGGGTGTAGGGGTGGACTACTGTTAAGTGGTTTGTATAAGCTAGCAGCTAATCCATGAAGTATACCTTTTGCCTCAGTTCAAAACTTGCTGCCTCTTGAAATACAGTTATTCTGATTTATCAAAGTACAGTATGCTGACTGCTCGGTCGTGGCATTGCAAAAGCTTTCTGGCTGTCGGTTGCAGTCCCCTTCCCTCACCCCCATGCAAAATAGGCAGAATCTTATTTGAAGCCAGAAACACAGCCCGAACGATCAACTTTCTCAAGAAGTCTGCAAGAAAATCGGACTAGAACGAACTTCCCAAGTTCTGGAAGTGCAAAAAGGGAACATTTGTCACAAGACAGGAGAATGTAAGTGTGTGTTGGGGGGGTCCTCGCAGCTGGAGCACCCGGCGCGAGCGCGGCCCACGCGCTTCCCCGGCAGCCAATGGGCGGCGGCGGCCGTGGGCGGGGCGCGCGGGCGGGCGGGGCGCGGAGAGCGCGGGCGGGAGCTACTCGCTTCAATTTAAGACTGAAGGGACGCGCCGCTGCTCGTCCGAGCGACAGCCCCCGGGCGGGCCCGAGCGGGTGCCCGCAGCCCGGTGCCAGAGCCGCGGGCGGCATTCCCGCCTCGCCCCGGCCGAGCGGGAGACTAAGGTGAGGAACTAGGGGCGGGGGCGGCGCGCCTTTGTGTGCAGGTGCTTTCCGGGGTGACGGGCTGGAAGCCCGAGCTGGCTCGCGGGAAACCCGCGGGATAAAGGCTGCGTCCTCCCTTCCTCGGAGATACCAAGTCGTGAGCGGTGAGGAGGGGTCTTTCTGCCTCGCTGGAGGGAAGGGTGCGGATTGTCCGAGGCCGGGGAGTGGGGAGAGCTGGGGAGCTGGGGGGAGTCCTCTGATCCCAGTCTACCAGCGCGGCGGGAAGCCGTTCGGTGGCGGGCTACTGATGCTCGCTCTGCCTGGGACATTTGTTTGTGGCCCGTGCGATACATTTGAGTAAATGAATGCATTCGTCTCACAGGCTCCCTTGCAAATCCACGTTTATGTCTTATTGTCTATATTAGGAGTGAAAAATGATGCAGGATCCTGGTAATCCAGTTTTTGGTTTAAAAACAGTATCATTTGATGTAGAAAGACTTTTACATTTCCAAATAATTTTAGTTACATGATTTAGAATATTGACCTTTCATGTGGAAATGTGTCTCAAATTACTCAAATGTAAAAAATAGCCAACTTAGGTGCCTGCTATTTGCTCTTGGCATTGAAAAAGAAGTAGGTTTTTGTTCTGTTCTGTTTTGGATAAACGTAATTTCTTTAAATATTGCTTAAATACTTGATTGGATTATCAGAGACTCTGTCTTTTCTATTTGTTTTCCTGTACCAGTATTGTAACCAGGCACGTCTATCGATTCCCTAATGAATGTGTAGCTGTGAATCTTCATTACTGTCTTGGGTGGGAGAAGGTGGAGGAAGAGGTACTCCCATTAATCTTTTTCCTTCTTTTTATAATTGCAGCTGCAAGCCTGGCTTTGACTTGTATCATGAGTGGGGGTTCTTTCTGCTTTCATACAATGTACTCTTTTTGGTTTTCTTAGTACAAAAACATTGAGTTGTTGGTACCTCCTGCAATACAAAAGCAGCTTGTCAGTTTTCTCCCTGAAGTTCAGATCTTTGCTACATCTTTTTGTTGTTTTTTACCTTCTGTAAGAAATGATTGGGTGTCTTGAGGCCTTTCTCAAGAAGAATGTATTGCAAGGAAAATTGCCCTAAATCTGTGTTTGTAAATTTTGTCTGTGAATCTGGCAAAATTATCAGTAACTGTGTTGTCCAAAACAGGATGTGAATTAAGAGTTCAATGAGAAGAGAGATTTTCCATAAAGCATCAAAGCATTTGTTATCAAGGAAGTCACCGTTGTTCTTAGCTCAGAGGAGAGTGAGGCTCAGAGTACAGACCAGTGCCATGTGCAGATAAGTTCTGTCATTCTAACAAGTCCTAGCTTTTGAGCAATCAGGATAATTTATTTAACAAGTGTTTATTAAACACCTGCCATTTACTGGGCATTGGAGCTAGTGATTAAGTGGTAAAAATGGCAGGCACTTCCTTCACTGTTGGAGCACACACGGTGCTGGTGTAGACCCCGTTTCAGTTCCTCTGAACTGGAGCATGACTGGGAAGCTGTGTGAAAGCACTTTGCTTTTGGCAGCTGCCCTGGAGGTCAGCCTAGCCCAGGGCTAAAGCAGCATACGGGTAGAGCCCAGATGGACTGACCCCAAAGGTGATGGTGTTGATCAGACCAGTGGGTCTTTCTGCCCCAGATCCTAACATTGGCTTTGAGGGAAATGACATTAGAGTATCCTGGGACTGCCAGCCCGAGAGGTGGTATCCCTGAAAGCCTCAACTTCTCTTTACTAATCACTTGGAAAGTTGGTCTTCTTGAACCTACTTATCTTTATCACCACGCTTTGTTTATGACCTGCAAGTTGGCCTGTCCATCTTGGTCATGGGCGGGGGCCCCTGGTTGCTCTGGCTCCTGGCAGTCATGGACACCTGAGCAAGCAGCACTGCTGTCCATGGTGGACCAAGGAGGGCCAGAAGCTGAATTCAGAGCACTGGCTTTGTTGATTTGGAGTTGGTGATTCCAGTCTGTTTGTTTAAAAACTTATCAGTCTTGCAGTCTCACCTCATCCTGTACAATCGCTAGGGGATGGGGCCAAGAGGTAGCCCATCCTAAGAGGTGCCTCTGACCTGGGCTTGAAAGCTGAGAAGAAGCCTGCCATGTCGGGACCGAGTAGGAATCTCTGAGGAGGAGGAGCATTCAGCATGTTCAGATATCCAAGAGGACCCAGGCAGGAGCAGGGAGGACAGAGGAATGCACTGGGGGTCAAAGAGATAGGTGGGAACAAGATCACATAGGACTTTTAGGCCAGGGTTGAAGGTTTGAGTTTTATTTTTAATGCCATGAGAAGTCTTTAAAAGGTAACCAGGGGAGTGCTATAATCTGACTTCATAAAAAAGGTCTCGGTGACAGCTATAAGGGGAATGGATGTCCGAAGTGGGAGTGGAAGTTGGGGACCAGTTGGCAAGTGGCAGAAGAGATGGAGAGAAGTGGGGGGGTCAAGGAAGAGTTTTAGAGGCTGAACTGGCAGGAATAACTGTAGAAAAGGAAGGAAGGAGTAATACAGGGCCATACCTAGATTTTTGGTTTCATTGTTTCTGTTGGAAATATATATTAATAGGAATAATGAATATATAAGAGCAAAATTATTAAGCAGTGGAGCAATTCGGTGTAAATTTATGTTGCACTGAGTCCTTGCCTTACTTCTGTTCTGCAGTATGGATGAGCAGACATACCCAGTGGAAGGTTGTATATTTGGCTCTTTTTCCCAAGAAATTTTCACCGTTCAGTGCCCTGATTTTCTTTCTCAACTGCTTATCAGACATCTGACCATTTTCTTTGCTCTGGCTTAAAAATAAAGAGAAGATCCAAGTATGAAAAAATACAGATTTAAGGCTTAGTGTGTGTGGAATTACTTTACTTTTGCTCCCTAGTTTTGTAAGAAACTATTGATAATTGTATTTAAAGTTCTTTATTTCACGTGCTGCACCTCCTCTAGTTCCAACAATTAATACTCGGCCACAAATCATATGTATTTCAAATCAAAAATAATAAACTTCATAATATTGCAGAAAATTCACTGAGCTGCTTGTGATCTGGAAACACCGTTTCCTCATATTTGTGAGGTGGAGAAATGAAACACTTAAATTTTTGAAGGAATTTTTTGCCCTTCTTCTTAGCTTCAGAATTGTGAAGCTAAAAGCTTTCAGTGTCTTTGTTGGGGAACTTTGGTTTTGAAACCGACTTTGGTTTGGTTTTGCAAAAAAATATTCACACAGAAAATGTTCCTTCCACAGTTAGTATTTTGTGCAGATGGGAAGGGGCAGGAGCATCTGGGGTTGCCAGCCTCTCTGATCGGAAAGCCTGGACTGTTACCCTAGAACATGTGTGTCTGTCTGGGAATGAATGAATTATGACAGCTGAAATAATCATAACGTAGAAAAAGCAGCTGTAGAGAGCACAGTTGACAAATGGGACTGATTTGGCCTGATTCTGTCACGTCGAAGCATGCGTCTGTTTGGCTTCTGGTGTGTTTTAGAATTTTTTTTCCCCAGTCTTCTTTCCACCACCACTTCCTCCTTTCCCAACATTTTGTGAAGAGTTGTAGCCTGGTAGTGGCCTCTCTGAAATAAAATGGCAAGGCTAGGAGCAGAGATCCACAGCGATGCTGTTTTACATGTTGGGCATCCATGTCAGTTTTCAGGTGAGCAAAAGATGTCTTGGTTCTAGACAATTTGCAAATTGGAGAAGTTCTTATTCCTGCATCTGGGTGGAATTGACATCTCACTGGGTCCTGGCCTTCGAATATGTCCCCTGTAACAAGGCTCATTCCACCATCTCAGTCAGCTGCACAGGGCCACCCTTGGTTTAATGCTCTCCTGTCACCATCTTGAAACTAAATTTTTTAACAGGGACCTCTCATTTTTACCTTGTTCTGGACCCTTTGCAAATTGTTTAGCCTGGTCCTGATCTCAGTGTTTGTCCACATAATATGTTGCACACCTTAATGAGATTGCCATCTAGAACAGGGATCGCAAACACTTTATTTAAAGGCCAAATTGTAAGTATGGTCTCAGTCTCAAGTGCTCATACTCAGTTCTGCCATTTCATTGCAAAAACAGCCAGACAATATGTAAAGGAACGGGTGTGAAAGATGATATGTAAACAAGTGAGAATGGCTATGTTCCAGTGAAAGTTTATTTACAGGAAACAGGCAAAGGGGTGTTTTGGCCCATGAGCTGTTGTTTGCTGACCCCGATCCAGAGGACCTGATTGGAGCCAGTGTGACATTTGAAATAGAGACCTGTCCTTCCAAAGGAAGAAGGCTCCATCACCTTCAGTCAGCTTTGTGGTGTACTGGAAACCAGTTCCTAAAGAGAATTCCTGGAGAAAGTTAAGCTACTGTGGGTGTTTCACCAGGCAAAGGCAGATTGTTTGAATGACTCTACACCTGACCTTCCTACTTTAGGATGGTTTTTTAATTTTATTTGTGAAATATGAACAAATATTGGCAACAAAATGAAGGCAAATTCAAACAATAAAAATAGGAGGCTACAGTGGTGAGATTGTGAATTTTTGAAAAAAAAAGTTTCTTAATATTTGATGGAAAGGAAAAAAGATGCTAGAACAAAGAGACTAGCTACCTATAAAAGGTAACCTCAGTGAATAGGAAGGCTATATGTTATTTCAAACTGGATCAAGAAGTGAATCCCTGCTAAGATCCCATAACCTCAGTGAATAGGAAGGCTATATGTTATTTCAAACTGGATCAAGAAGTGAATCCCTTCTAAGATCCCATAATCTCTGCCTCACACTGCAGCCCTTCCGTACACCCTCTGCTGTACCATGCATGGGAACACATCGTCGTGAGTCTTTTCCCTAAATGATAAGCAAAGGTGTGTTTCTCTTATTAGAGTACAAGTATGAAGAAACTTATCTGAGGCATCAGTAAATCTTGGTAGAAATCAATGTACAAGAGAAATTTATATATTGATCTCTGTGGAGCTTAGGAGCCATTTTTCATTTAGACAAATGTCCCGAAGCAGGAATTTAGTTAGGGGCTCTGGAAACATTATCGTGGTTTCTGCTGGAAATGATCGGAGTATAGATTTGCTTTGCTTTCAAAATAGAGTCACAAGAGATGAATAATCTTCTCACAACTCGCCTCCTGCTCATTCCAATGAAATATGTTTTATTAACATTATTTCATCTGACATGAAAGCAGAATATGAACTGAAGTCATTTTTAAAGTGCCATCAGTGATAAGCAGGACAACCCCGGTACAGGCACAGGAAACAGCAAGTGCAAATGTCCTAAGGCAGAAATAGGCTTATGTGTTTGCTAAGGAACGGTGTATCCCCGTGTGGCTGGAGCAGGGCCAGTGTGAGAAAGGGCTGCAGAAAGTGACATGAGAGAGAGAGAGAGAGGCAGGGAGTTGGGGGAAGATCCTAAGTAGAGGAACAACAGGGTAAGTGGCTGCTGTGTAGAGGATGAAAACCATCAGCCTTTGCCTGGTAATTTTATTTACACCAAAACACAGCACTTAATTATAGTTACCAAATCCAACAGTGGTAGAACCAAAAGTCCAGTGGAGCCAGAGAGAGAAGGGGAGAGCTGAGGCCACCTCCCTCAACCATGAGGTGGAGTCCTGAGGAGAGCTGATTAACCGGGAGCACAGAAAGGTCAAGTGCCAGGTGCCCCAAAACCGTGGCAAGGAGGAAGAGGAGGCTCGGCAGACCTGAACCTGCATTCCATTTGCAGATCTGTAGCTTGCCAGCAATCAGTCTTCCTAGGGTTGACGTCCACTTGTGTTTAGGTATTATTGAGTCAACAGAACATCAGGAATGCTTGTCTCTAGACAGACGCTTCCAAAATTCAAAAGCAGGCCAATTGCTATGACCTTTTGTGTTAGCTACACTAGTATCTTGCATCTACACAAAGAAATAGAGATTGGCTATATAGGTAAAAGCACTAATCCTTTTGAAAATTTACAATTTTATTTAAAAATATGCCTTACTCAGAAGAGGCCTTCCAGGTGGCTGGGTGCATGGAGTTTAAGAGGCTTTACCCACAGGCTCTAGGTGGATTTATCTAGGTGTCCTGTTTAGACCTGCCAATGGTTCGTGCCCTGAGTGGGAACTACTTTGCCACTATGGAGAGCTGTTGTCTTCCCGACTCTGGTACCAAAATGATTTGTTCCTTGTCAGATAAGAGCCTCCGGAGTGTCAAGTATTAGGTTCTCGGTTTTGTTTTACCATCTCTTCTTTCAGGAAGCAAAGCTAGCCCATTGGTTCACAAATCAGGTCAAATTTATATAATTTCATCCTTTTTCCTTTGATTATACCCTAAACTTTATATCCTGAAACCTAACGTGTCATGAGTTATTTCTCACTTGAGAACTAAAGGTATATATGTGTGTGTGCTCCTTTCTTGAATATTCAGAGAAACATTTTTTTAACTGTAATACAGCACAAATGAAAGCTGAAGCTTGCTAATTCTTTCTTCAAAGATCAACTTTTAAAAAATACTCATTTCCTGGTTGCTTTTAAATATCCTTTTTTCCCCTCATTAGTAAAGCTGAGGCATAACTATTGTGTCTTCTCTCCAGAGGCATGAGAAAGTCCTTTGTTTAGAAGAGTGTGCTTTGAATTTCAATAACCTTAAGCCACTTGGAATCCTTGTCCTAACACTTCACTAGAGGGCTAGAACTCATTTGCTTAGTTCCCTCCTGGGCTGGGTGACGCCGGTGAGCAGGAACAGTGAGGTGCCAAAGGGGAGTTAGTTTGGAAGGTAAAACCTTTCATGAGAGGCAC
>PVKY010012123.1:0-11678 GCA_004027775.1 Bradypus variegatus | reverse complement strand
TTTATGTACTTTTATTTCTATATCTATGATATTGAAAACAATGTGTGCTGGCTTGGAGTTACATACCCCAGGAAAACCTGTTCTTAAACTGAGTCCGTTCTTATGGATGTGGACCCACTGTAAGTAAGATCCCTTCAAGATGTCGCTTCAGTTAAGGTGTGGCCGAAACGCATCACATTTGGCTTTAATCCGGATTACTGGAGTCCTTTATAAGCAGAGTGAAAGTCAGACAGAAAAAAAGCCACAGGGAGCAGCCAGAAGATGGAAGTTAATGGAACTGAAAAGCCAGGAGAAGCCACCATGTGCCTTGCCATGTGACAGAAAAACCAAGGACCAAGGCTCTCCAGCCGTGAGCCCCAGAACGCTACGGTCTTCTGGAAGAAAGCATTGCCTTGATGATGACTTGGGTTTGGACTTAAAATCAAATCTGTGAGCCAATAAATTACCATTGTTTAAACCAATCTATTGCATAAGCATTTGCTTTAGCAGCAGATACCTTGCATCCACACCAGTGCAATCCACCACCACAGGGCTCACTGTAGCCTCCTCCTTGGCTTATTTGTCCCTACTTTCCCAACAGTGAGAAACCCGGCTTCCCTTGTCCTTAACAAATCTACTTGTTTCTCTGTGTAGCCAATCTCCTGATGCCCACAGGACCACTTCCCACAGGCCCAGTGGAAAGCCCTCCACACGGGGTCCCCAACCCCACAGGACTGCCTCCTACCACCCCAACCCTCTCCTTGTGTGGCCCCATTACTGCCCTCCTGCCTTCCTCTTCAATTTGCTTTTCACTTGCTAAAGATAGTCCTCATCTTCCTCTGGGAAGCCTTCCATTGAGGTTCTTTAAACACATAAAAACACTAAAGCCTTTGTGTTTTCATTGCAGTGCATTCAATTCCATTCCTCAATGACAGTGACTTGCGGCAGAATGAGTTGTTTTTTGTTTTGTTTTTTTGGTTTTTTTTTCTTTTTCCCCCACATCCCTAGGATTTAGGGCTGAAGTACATACATTTTAAAGTGAGTATTTATAGTCGTGAAGGAAAGTTGGGTTCTTGCTCTTAATTTAATTTTAAAAATGGATGCTCAGCAGCCCAATGCAGCACTCACTTAGAGCTGACCGATGGGAGTACTTTGCAGTTAGGTTGAAAAACGAATTAAGTTACTGCTTAACTTCTTGGGGCCTTTGGTGGTTTTTTCTTCCTCTGAGTCTTCACTCCTGTTGCATCAATGGCCCATCCATGGAAAATAACTCTATATTGGATTTGAAGGCAGAGATCCTACTGATTTGCTTCATCAAAATAAAACCGTCTATCCATTCATTCATCCATTCACTCGCCAAATACTTATTGAGAGCCTACTATGTGCCCAGGGTGTCCTGAGGTACCATGGATTTCTCCCCATGCCCCTGTCCTGGCCGAGGCTGCATCTCTGGTGTTCCTCATTCTTAGCTCTGCGCTGGCCTCTATTTATTGCTTGGCTGGTTCATTTAGCCCGGGTGTCAGAGGAGAGGCCCAGAGGGAGAGTAAAGGAAGTGGGTCCTTGTGGGCCAGCCAGTCCCCCGAGGGGGAGGGGAAACAAACCCTGTGAGCTACTTTCCCTTCCCCTTGGGCTCTCAGCTCCTCCCAGCCCACAGAGCAGCGAGTCACAATCCCTGTTACAGGGCGTTCACCAGCTGTGCTCTCTCTTCTCTGGCTTCTAGAGACCTTCTGGAAGGTCGAGAGGGGAAGATAAGGTGAGCATGCACCCCAAAGCTACTCATGACTGCTGAAACTGAGCTCTGGGCTGTCCCTCTCCTCTCTTCTGCTCCCTCCCCGTTTTCCACCCCTTCCTCCTGGTGAAGGTCTCTGCCTAAGCTCAAACAACTCTGGAACAGCCTCTTGACTTGTGTGAGCTCCAGCAGGTTGCGGCTTTGGGCCCAGGAGCATGGCAGAGGCAGAGTTTGTTTGCTTTGTGGGCCATTCATTCTCTGTCTGAGGGAGGGGCCTGAGCAGGGCTTGGGGAGCAACTGCAAGTCACCTTGGGTGACTGCATTGCAATCTGGGCCTAACGGTTTCCTTTGGATAGCACTTCCGCCCTCCTGTTTGTGAAGTCAGAAACCTGTGCTGGGGCAGCACCTTTTTGAGCAGAAAAGAGGACTAGGTTGAGGGAGAAAAGAAAAGGCTCCAAGGAGCAGGACTGTAAGACATGATACTAGACGATGCTCCCATCACCAACTCACTCCCACCCCTTTAAGAAGAAGAAAGAGAAAAATCACAGGCACAGGTATGCATTGTAGGGTGCCAGGAAATTTTCTTTCCTGATGCTAACTCCACCCTAACATCCTTACCCTGTAGCTCTGTGGCTGGAACAGAAGGGGCCTCATCATTAATCCCTGAGGTTGGGGGCCCTTATACTGGGCCCCAGAGTGCCAACCTCTAAATAAAAGAATTACGGGGCTTCTAGCCATTTGAAGCTTATATCTGTAGCTAAGTATTATAAAAATAGCTAGTTTGTCCAGAGTGCCTTCTATACCGTACAGGTAAGGAAAGTGTAGATCAGAGAGGTTAAATGACTTGTTGGAAGGAAACACAGCTAGGAAGTGGCAGAACTGGAATTCACCCCTCCATCTGTCTGATTCTGAAACCAGGGTTCTAGCCTCTATGCTCAGCTGCATTAAATGAACTAGAAACTGCTCTGGCATTAGAAAGTTGGACCTCAGATGGTTCTAAGACAAGAAGGTGACCATGTTCCAAGACTGGTACCAGGAACAGCCACCTAAGTGCCTGGAAGTGCAGTGTTGGGATGCAGGAAATAATCAGGGCTGTTTCCTTTGCCTGTTTCTCCATCTGTCTGCCTTCATTGCTTGTTCCACCGTTTCCCTCTGCAGTGGCTCTCCCATTCCCCCGCTGAAGTTGAGTCAGGGCTTGAGGGGCAGGGGCGATTATGGGGGCGGGCGTGAGAATCCTGCAGACTAACACAGAGGCATCCCTGCTGGTCCCTATCCACACGCAAGGCTCTGAAGCATTTCTCCCTCTTCCTCTCTGCCTTGGGGGTGTGGAGGAGTGGGGAGAGGGGTGATCCGGAAGGGGCACCGTGGGCTGGTGGCGGGTATATGAATCGGTAGCAGCGAAATTACTTGGCCCAGATTCCAGCCCCCGCATTGCTCCCACGTAACCTCCCCTTCTCCGGCTTTTTGCTGCCCGGAGGGCTGGGACTGCCCCGGGGGAGGGCTGCCTTGCTGGGCTTTATGGGAATCGGATGTTCAAGATCTTGCCCTTTACTATATTTAAGAGGGATGGGGAAAAGGCACTTTAGCAAGCAGTTTCTGGGAGCTGAAATTCCCACGAAATCGAATGTCTCAAACAAATTGGAGGAGAGGAAAAGATTTACTGCAACAGGGAGCTTGAAAGACTGCTTCAATTCCTTGCTTTTTTCTCCTCCTCTTCCTCCTCCTCCAGATACATAGACGATAGATGGATAGATTGATAGATAGTGATTTCTTGAAACTGAGACTGGAAGGTGTAAAGGAAAAGGATGTAAAAGAAAAAGTTGGTCCTGTCAGTTTCACACCGAGCCTGGAAGCCCCCTCTGAGCTCCTCTTTCACAAACACGTTCAGCCGAGAATGTTCTCCACTTTCCACCAAAGAACTCCTGGTAAACCAGGTATGACAGTAATATAATTTTTAAAAGGAGGAAAGAAAGCAGTAAGGGCATAAATAAAAAGAAGACATAGAAACGAGGGGAAATTAAAAAGAATGACAAGAACAACTCTAATTGTCAGGGCAAGGAGAAGAAAGAACGCATATTACAAGAGGGGGAGGTTGAGATGAGCTGAAACCGTGGCAAAGAACAGGGTCCTGGAGAAACAGCTAAAAAGAGAGGAAAGGCGTCTGTCCCACCCCCCTGTTCGGGCCGACTAGTGGAGTCGTGGCTTCCCCTCTTGAGTCCTACCCTGGGAGAGACACTATCTGTTTAGATTTGTGTCTAAATTTAAACCCTGCTCGCTCGCCTCCCTCCCCTCCCGCCTGCCCTCCCCCTCCTCCCCGCCCCTCCTCCTTCCCCGTTCTCTCCAGCAGGGCCCCCGCGGCCCCCGCGGCCCCGGCAGTCCCGCAGCGGAGCGCAGCCGTTGACCTGCCCTGTGCCCGCCGCAGCCCGAACCTGGCCCGGCCGGGAGGAGAGGCGACGTCAGGGATCGCCACACCGGCCCCGAGCGAGCGGGCGCGTTCGCGGCGGAGTCGGCACCTGGAGGACATGGAGGTAAAGGAGCCCGGCCGGGGACACCGGGCGGCGGGGTCACGAAGTCCCGGGCGCCCCCTCCGCAGGCAGCTGGTCCTGCTCCGAGGAGGGCGCGCGCAGCACGTCGCCGCTGCCCAGGAGAGGGGCAGATTCCTTCTGCTCCGGTGCCTCCTTTGCCAACTCCGGGGAATCGTCTTTGGTTTCCTACCTGGGGGGTAGGTCAATAGGGAAACATCTTAGAGGAAGAAGAAAGGGGACTCCCTAAGGGGTCCAGGTACAGGTATTTCGGTTAGGGACATACATATTGTTTCAGGATAAATATTAGGAGCATCCAAGGTTTGTAAGTGGGCAAAAGTGTGAGCTAAAATTTTGCAAGAAAGCATATGCCCCTGAATCTGAAGAGATGGGTATTGGAAGAGAAACGATTGGCAAACTGTTGTTTGCAGTTTTTTCGGGTCTTTGCACTTCGCATTTTGCTTGCAGTCTGGCCTTTTAGAGCAGCCCTCTTGCTTCTGAAGTCCCCCCTCTGTCACTCTTTTCTGAAATGTTCCCCTCACTGGGCAGCTGGGTGATAACTATTTTTGAAACAGCTTCCCCTTGATGTTCCTGCTCTCTGAGACTGTGTGTTTTGGGGTGTGCTGGCCACATCTGAGCGTCTGCCAGGATAAGGCCTGCCTCCTCTCTACCTGCTGAGTCCTGGGGACTTTTCTGGAACTGTTCCAACCTCAGCCCATTCCAGGCAACCACCTTCCATTCCAGTGGGGGAGAGACGGGGTGAATTCCACACTTCACTCTCTTCTCTGCATCTCTAGGCTTCCTTTTTCAGCTTTGTCAATCTTAGCATGACCCAGGGCTTTGGGGGGGCGGGGGGAGGAGAAAGTGCAAACTTTATGTAGTTTCTAAGGTGATTCCCACCCCTGTTCAAAGGGAAACCAAAGCTCCTCACTAGGCTCTGAGCAGCAAGCAGAACTCACCATCAACTCTGCCATCTCCTACCAGCTCCCGGCTCCACCCTGGAGCCCTGATCCTCTAAGCTAATCTAAACTAGAACCAGCCTGTGAAGGCCCATGAAATCTCGGGGAGGGGCTATATTCAGGCACCCCGCTCAACCAGCTGACTTCAAGGAACAGCAATCAACGTCAGGGAGGCTTTGTAAAGTGCAAGGGGCCACGGGATCTGCCTGAGACTGTGATGGGCCCTCTCTAGACACATTTGCAAGGCAGGGAAACTCAGGCACGTTAGGGCTGGGGAGAGGTACACACACGGCAGAACTCAGTAAGTTGCATTCACAAGTCTACCTGCAGGAGGTCTCACAAAGCAATGGAATTCTCTCTAGCTACAGCTTCAGGGCAGAGGACAGGGATGGCTTAGCAGCCGCCTAGCTTTTTAGGCTGAGTGAAGCCTCCTAAAGAAGATGCTTTTGAGTTGGTTCTCCTCTACGGCCCCCGACTGTCTCATCTCTCTCAGTATCGGGTAGGAGATAAAGAGGAAAGCAAGTTTTAGGCTTAAAAGCAGGTCGCTGCTTGAAGGCCAAATGCAAATTTGGACTTTGTTCTAAGCCACGGGGAAGCCTTCCACTGGGGCAGTTTCTTCTCCCTTTCAAGGAAGGAACAGTGTGTGGCAGGGGCCCTGAAACTGTCACCCGTGCAACTTCCTGTTTGGCTGGGAGGGTGGGGGTCGGCATGAAAAGAGAAGTTTCCTCCAGTCTCTAAACCAAGATGTGTAGGAACTGGTAATGTGGTTCTACCAACATACCAAAATCACTCTCTGCCAGGAGCTGGAAGGGAGGGATTTGCTCAGCCATCCCGGAAGCCTGTCAGATCACCCTGCATCTCCTACTGAGTATGGATTTGCTGGTTGGCAGTGACTGCTTCTGAGGTTCTTTGTCAAAATACTTGCAAAAGACTACAACTGTTAGCACTGTAGGACATGAAGGAAGTGAGGAGGAAAGAGACTGAGGAAGTGATGATTCTGACTCAGGAAGTAAGCGTTTTATGGTGGGACATGATATGCAGATGTGAGATTTGAGGATTCCTAAATATCTTAGCTAAAACCTCTTTTGCGAGGCAGACCCTGCTTTTGAGACATAAAGGACCCACTGTATTTGAGAAGATACTGAGTTTTATTACTTCCCAGTATTAGGAATTCAAGTTAGACCCAAAAGACTTACTCACTCTCATTTCCTAGAACCCATTTACCTATTCAGTCTTTGGGGAAAAAAATTCTAAGCCCTTGTTACCACCTGTCAACAACATCGATCATTACTTTCAGTCCTCGCTAAGCCCTTTGGAACAGTCAAGATAAAGGTGCCATCTGATCCCTACCCTTTATAAACTCACAATCCAATAGGGGAAAGGAGACTTACTATATCCTGTTGTGTATAAAATTTTCAAATGCTTGAGTTTTAAATGAATTACTGCTGCAGACCGTAAGAGTTCAGAGTAGGTGCAACTCGAAACAAGCCTTGAGAGAAAGATGAGGCAGGAAAGGCACAGGGACAACATGCCAGCTTTGTTCAGGAACATTGGCTGGAGAGGAAGGTAGGGGAGTTGTAAGAGAAAAAACAGGAAAAAATAAAATAAGTCCACAGGACTACCAAGTATAGTAGGTCCCTGGCCAAGTGGGATGTGGGGGCTGAAATTCCACCTGGAGGGAGTGGGGTTCCTTTTTCCTGATACAGAAACTCCTTGCCTAGCTGTGCCCCAAAGGAGTGCCCTTTTCTAATTGCTACAAAGGCCAGCTGCAGCCCTCAAAAAGCAGGTGGTGGCTGGCCCCGGAGTCTGCTCCCTGAGCAGTGGAAAACTCTGAAAGGTCTTGAGTAAAATGGAGACTGTGATGTAACAGGCACCATAGGGCAGAAGTGCCAGTTCAGAGAGTGAGCCCTGATCCTCTAAGCTAATCTAAACTAGACTCACCCTGCGAAGGCCTGTGACATCTCTGCGGGGGCTATATTCAGGCACCCCGCTCAACCAGCTGACTTCAAGGAACAGCAATCAACGTCAGGGAGGCTTTGTAAAGTGCAAGGGGCCATGGGATCTGCTTGAGAGGTTAGGGAGCTTCTCTGCAAGTCCAGAGAATAGATGGGAAAAAGAGCAGATTTTTTTTTTTTTAAAGCAGTGTTTGGGTATGTTGGTTTTAATTGTTCTAAGAAGAAAGGTCTGGCAATCCAGGAGAAATATAAGCCTCTTAGGATGTTTGGAGTTTATATGCAAATATGATTCTGCTCTAGAAGAGATAATAGGTAAAGTTATTGTGGATAGGAACCCAGAGGAAAGAGATGTGCAGTAAAGAAAGAGTTGGAGCCCTAGGACATCAAAATAAAATTAATATTCTTAGTTGCTTAAATATAAATATTTAGTAGTTGTAGGCACTACCAAATAGTATGAGGGTGCTAGAAAAAAAGAGTTCACATCTCCTCACATCCATGGTTTTACTATATAGTTGAACAAATGAAAAATGTAGACAGTGAAAATGAAACCTTCTTGCCATCGTACGTATCATGGATTCCTAAATTAAATGTAGAGAATTAAGGAGCCCTTGTCTCTGAAGCAGCTCCAAATCCTTTTCAAATATTATTCTTCATTCATCTTTTTATTCAACATTTATTCAACATTTATGACTTACCATATCTTGTATTTGAAATGTTAATTTAAAATTATGGCTTTAGCAGTTAGTAGAGAAAAATGTAACCAGAATCCAAGCCGCCAAAAGATCATTTTGGGATTATACCACAAAGTGCTGATAGAAACACAAACAATCCTTGTTGTTTTTTAACCCGACTCTTACTATACCACATGTTGGCTGCTGGCTAGAGCTTTTGGGCCAAAATTAGGGATTGAATGGTCTCTGGAAGCTGGGTTTGGCTTGGGTGGACTTGTGGGTATACACCAAAATAACCCCCAATTTTTCTCTGGCTCCCACTTACCCTGTGAGACCCTCACAGTAACATGCTCCCATCTGGCAGACACCTTCCACTTGCCGGACGGCGATGACGGGAATTGCGGGTAATCAGACGGTAGGGGCCCAACATGACCCCATCAGCCCAGGCCCTATCTCAGGAGGGTGTGAGTGCACATTCCTGGGACAGAGTCAGGTTTCAGGGCCTGATCCACAGCAGGCTCCTCGCAGCCGGGCGAGCCAGAGCCTGGGCGCGATGGGTTCCGTGGGAAACCTGGACGCTGGCAGTTCAGCAGACCGGTAATCTTATCAGAGCAGCAAGAGAAAGCATTTTGGTTCCAGAAAAATCTGAAGGCAGCTCTCTGCCTTTCTCCAGTAATGTTTGAGGTCTGCAGAGCTGGCCTGACCACCCCTACTCAACTCACTAGAATCTAAAAATGTCAAGTCTGAAGCTCTGTGGATTTAAGCAATTCCTTATACCTTCCTGCCTTATTGTAATGGAGCAAACCAAGAGTCTGCGAGGGATGCTGAGCCTGCCTGAGGATTTGGACTCCATTGGACCTTTGGAAAGCCACCAGCTTGCAGTTTTTCTCTCCTCTGGAGAGTGGTTCAGCCTAAACCTTAAAAAGTGACACAAGGAGACTGGTTCTCTCATATTAGCAAAGTTTTATCACAGAAGCAATATCCACCTCATGTTCAACCTTCAGAGGCTATGCAGACATTTTAATCTCTGTGCAACAGAAGATATAATGATACTGCTGATAGGGCAAAGACTTAGTTGCCACCATCAACCTTATCACCCTAGGCCCTCTGGAAATTCATCAGCCTAATGGCTCTGCCTGAGCCAGACCAGAGAGGGCACTGATCTCATCCCTTGGTCTTTGGGGCAGTGAGTTTTCCATCTTTTTCCTTCGGGGCTTCCTAGCTTTCTAGGAATTGTGGAAAGTGACTTGCAAGCCTGTGAGGCTCACCCTGTAACATCATGTATTTGGATGGGTCAAATCCTGTTCTGGGGCAAGGGCCTCCAGCCACTGCAATTCCAGGCCTTGGGAGGCTCCCTAGGAGCGGTGAGGTGGTTTTCCTCAAGTCTGTAAGAGACACCCCTGAGATGTCATCAGAACTCAACTTCAGGGACAGTATTAAGGGTCCTCAGGCAGGAAGCTCTTGAATGGGTCACTGAGAAGATCTGGGCCTTGGAGCTGGACAGTCTCCCCAGCCAAGAAGGTGGGTCTGTGTCACCACATGTCCTTTGTTTTGAACCTGCTTGGACCATATCAGTGCCACCCTCCTGGTCTCAGGTGGCAATCACATCTCTTCCCTTGGCTGGATCTTCCAGCTCTTTAATGAGGTTCAGGAAAGATGCACTGAGCCCCTACTGCCAGCCAGCCTTTGGGGATACAAAGCTGAACAAGTCACAGTGCCGGTCCTTGAAAAACTCACGGTCTAGGAGAAGACAGGCACCTAAATAGATGTTTGGAAGACAAGGGATGAGAATTCACAGGCAGAGGTAACATACCCAGCCCAAGGGGTTCAGGGAAGGCTTCCTGTGGAAGAGATGATTTCTGAGTTGAATCTAGAGGGATAAATAGGAGTTAACCAAGCGCAGAACTGGGAAGAAGAGCATTCTAGGTAGAGGGAATGACAAGAATAAAGACACTAGGGCAAGAAACAACACGATATGCATAGGGAATTACCAGCAATTCATTCCTGCTAAAGCAAGATAAAGGTATTTGAGGTGGGTAGGGCTTAGAAGAGGGGGGACAGGGAATACAGAGAAATATTAATTATACTTCCTGCCATAAAAGGACATTACATGACATAAACAAATACAAGATAGTATCTTGATGATCTCTAAGGTATGTGTGAGTTCTCTGTCAGCTTCTCTAATGGGAGCTAGAGAAAAGTTACCTCCTCTGCTGGGGACCCCCTACCAGTGCTGCTCCCTGCTCCCTGGGTCTCCTGGCCGCCCTGGGAGTGCACAACAGACGGGATTGCAACCTAAGGGTGACCACGCTCCCATCTGGTGCCTGTATCCAAAGACTCCCTGCTGAGGAAAGCCACTTGAAACAGGTTCCTGGCCCCAGAGGAATGAACGCCTTTGGGACGGAACACCACAGTCCACCCCTAAACCCTCTTACTTTATCCAGCAGAAAGAAGTCTTTGGGAATAAACTACACAACAATCTGTTTCCACTCACATCTCCACCTGCAGCTCCACTCACCCCTCCCACTGTGGTCTCCCACCCCGGGCACACTCTGAAAAGCCAGCATTTCTCCTCCTTGCCCCGAGGCAGAGCGGGGAAGAGCAGCCAGCCACAGGCATCAGCTCAGCAGCACAACAGAAACAAGAAGCCGAGCCCTGCGGTTGCCGTTGCGCAATCCAGGCCCCCATGCCAGAGGTCACTGAGAATTTCCGCCTCGCAGTGTGCCACAGAAGGCCCCCTCCGGGCCTGCCTCCTGGACCCCAACTCCAGTGTGTTTGTTCCAAACCCACAGGGTAGCTGCCCAGGTATCCCGCCCTGCTGGGCGCACCCCACCAGCCTCAGCCTTCTGAAATATATTCCTAGGCCTCAGACCCCTTGCTTGTCTGGGTTTCCAGATTTGGTTTGATGGATAATGGGAAATTCATTTCTGAGCAGCCACACTGATGGCAGAGTGGGGGATACCTGTAGTAACTGTACTTACCCCCTCTTGTTGGATGCCCACTATGTACAGGATGTTTTATGTAAAGTTATCTTTTTTAATTCTTATCAAGTCTTATGGCATCTTTTTTTAAATAGATGAGGATACTGAGGCTTTAAGATGTTTAAATGACTTGTCCAAGGTCTGGAAAATGATTACCAGAAGAGCCAACATTTGAAGCCCTCTTCTTGTGGGATCCTACAGCTTCTCTTTTGTACGGAGAAACCCTGGCTTTCCCCACGGTGCTCAAAGAGACCCCATGCCCATCGGGCAGGTTTGGGAGGAGGCTCAAGCCTGGGGGCTTTTAAGTTCTGGCACAGATTAACTCTGAGCCCTCTTCCAACGTCTATAAGCCCTCTGAAATGCTCCAATGTGTCTCTGGGTGAAACTAGTGTCAATGTTTAGGGCAGAAAAGGAAGTTTAAAAAAATGTCATCTTTAGGGCTTAGAGTTTTGAAAGCAAGAAGGAACCTTAGGAGTTTCTCGCATCCTGTACATTTTAAAGGTGAGGAAACTGAACATAAGTGATTTACTGGTGATCATGCTTAAAGCCAGTTAGTGGCAAGGCCAGAATTAAGACAAAAATCTCCTCACTGTCAGCACAGGGACCTCCCTTGTATGGGGCCCTCTTGATAACGTGTGAAATTGGCTCATAATCACTTGTCTCCCCACTGGTGTATGTTGTCTCCTGGCTTTCCTAAATCCTCCACCCAGAGGGGCTCAATTTTCTATGTCTCAGGCACCATTGTCTGTGGGGGTAGAGTGGATGGAGGGAGAAGCAGCTTTGATTATCATTTTCTCAATCAACAAGTGCTGAGAGATCCAGAGCTAAGGCTAAGAGGGCCCAGGCCTGCCCCGTGCAGTACCACACGGTGTTCTAGGCTTG
>PVKY010012122.1:0-11681 GCA_004027775.1 Bradypus variegatus | reverse complement strand
TTTTTTTTCAAGTGGGAATATTGTACTTGCCATAGTAACTCCAATATATGACTTGATATCAAAATTAAAAATTTAAGGATGAAAATAGTTACTCAGACAACTTGAAACTGGTGGTAGTAACAGAGCAGTTGTTTTTAATAAGAAAATGATGGGGAAGATCAAAGAAGAGCAGGGATCAGGATGTGGGAGTGAGTTCTCTTTATTGCAAACTGCTTTGGAGGGAGGTGAGAGATGGAGATTAGAAATGATGAAGACCTTTCCTTTTGGCTTTTCTGATCTAGCCATGGATGATGAGGGTCTCTCTGGATGAACGTCAAAGAAAACTCATGGTTAAATGGGTAATAAAAAAAATCAATGGCCCATAAATACAAAATGTTTTAAGTTTAAAATTTTCACTAAAAAAATAAAAAGTTTGGCTATTGCAGTTATCATCTACAGCCAATAAAACATAAGTTTTTTTCTTAATGGAGCAAGTCCAGTAAGTCCTGGTTGTAGAAAGAGATAGGAATAGTGTGAGAATCTAAAGACTCCTGGCAAATATGAGGCTTGAGGCTTTAAAAAGTGCCCCAGAGGAGGAGAAAATATGCAGGAAAAAAATAAAGTACTTTTTTATGTTAAGAACAAAAAGGCAGGAAATGTTTTTTTCCAAATATTGTTGCATTTTCTACATCTGGTGAAATAAAATAAGACATATGCTATCCTCCACAGTTACACACAAAACACCACCAGCAGGCCAGTTAGATGGTGGAGAGCGCTGTTCTCAGTCTTGTCCCTCCCCTCCCCCCAGATCGCCTCCAACCCTTCCCCCCTCCCAATGGCACAGGCAAATGTGCTGCTTCTTTGAGGCCGTCAAAGATTCTTGGCATATTTCACAGAAATATCTTGGTTAATGGAACAACAAAATTGCAGAATTGTCATCAGCACATCTAAGGAAACCTTTCCTGTTTGTTAACTTCCTTCTAAAAACATTTTTGCTCTAATTACATTTTGTCAGTGGTTTGGTGAAGCCAGGGCAACCCAAGGGAACGATTCCATTCTAATTGCACCTTTCCTTTCCCAGGAGACCTCTCTTCTTTCATATCCAGCTCACTTAATCACTTGATTAATTGCTGTCCACTTGTTACTGAGAAGAAAAAACCACCACCCAACAAACCCTGTGAAATTAACTTGATGCTTTGGCTTTGGTATTTTCTCTGGTTTTTGTTGTTGTTGTTTGTTTGTTTGTTTGTTTTTCCTGCAGCGATCAGAGAGCTTGTGCGGCTTCTGCAAGGTGAGGGTTCTTTTCCAGGGCTCCAAGTGTGGTAGAGGACGATGTGGACCTGAGCGCGGGGAGATGCTCCGGGAACGCTAAACGTGCATCCCAAAGTGTGTGTTTCCAGGTGAGAGACCGTAGCTCGCGTCCGATTTTTAAGAATCACTGCCCCCAAACATCAAGGTTATTTCACTCGGTTGTTGCCAGAGGTGAGTTCTTGCTAGGCCCGGGCAGGTGGAATATGTGGAAAAGATGCCTTGTAAATTCGGTGTAATGAATACCTACAATAATCTGTGAGACCCCCAGCAGCTGCCCTGGCAGGATTTCACCCGCGGGCTCAAAACATTTGGTCTAAATTTTTGGGTTCTTGCCGGGGCGCAGCTCGTCTTGGGCAGGCACAAGTAGGATTTGGGTCCCATGGGGCGCCTTGGCTGTTTCTTCCAGAATAGCTTTCCCCTAAGCAGAGAGGACCCTACAAAATCTTCCTTTGATGACCTAGTCTACAGGAAACTTGAGTTCCCTCTTCCCTCAGAAATCAGAGAGACTGCAGTAGTGGGAAAAAGGAATCCGTCCTTTAAAATAAAACAATAAAAGGTGACTTTCCCCAGTGCGTTTCCCCAGGCGGGGCAGGAGAGGCGCGTGAGACCCGCAGATTCAGAGTCCGGAGGGCGACCCTTCCTCGTTTACAGAACCGAGACCCCCGCGACAGTTGCGTGCTGCCCTGGGCGGCCCTCCCGTGTCCAGTCACACGGTCACATAGCGCGACGTCCTCGAGCCTCTGAGCTAGTGGAGGAGAAACCGCAGTCGCGACGACTCTACTCCGGCCGAAAGGAAGCGCCCCGGGTGGAGGCGGTGTGGGAAGGCCTGGCCTCCTCCCAGCCTTGCCTTCCTCCTTGGTCACCAGTGAGAAGATGCTCTTGCTCTGGGGAGGCTAGGGGAGAAGGGGGCGTGAGTCCAGGGACCCGGCGCCCTTCCCAGCCGAGAAACACCACTGCGGCTCTGCAAGTGCGTCCTGTACGCGGGATTCCCTCCCTCAAAGGCAAGATTAGTTGACAGGCCTCACTCCTGCGCTGGGATTCCATTCTGGATCTTTGGCTTCATTCATTCTGTCTTTGAACATCTATTTGTACCAGCATGGTGCTGGAGATGTGAAGCTTTTATAAGTACAGTGGGTGGGATATAAATTGCGTGGGTGGGATGGGGTGGAGGGGGTGTGAGCAGGAAGAAGCAAGGGAGCTGGTTTCATGGATGCCTTGATCTCACAGTTTACCACCCAGTAAGGTGGTATTAGTATCCCCATTTTACAGAGGAGAATACTGACACCCAGAGAGATTAAATGACTTGCTTGGGGCCATGGTACAGGAGCATGTGACTGTTTAATGCTAAACTACATGCATTGAACTCTCCCCTCCTCCCGTCTGCCTCCAAAGAAAAGGATTCACACTATCCAGGAGAGTGGGCAGAGGTTTAACAGCGGAACCAACTATTAAGCCAAGTGCCAAGGCTATGTTCCTTTTCCCTGGTGAAGTGGGAAAAGTTGAGCAGAACTGAACCTGGGTGCAGTTTTCAGCCCCCTTCTCTCAATCTACACTTGCCCCTAGGTGATTTCTTGTGGCTACCAGCCTGGCAATCCTCAAATTTATTTATATGTAGAGTGTGGACTTCTTCCCTAGATTCTAACACCAGCTTTGTTTATTCAAGGACTTACTTAGTATCTATCCCCACTTAAATGTCTAAGAGACCCTCACATTTAACTTGTTCCAAGCTTTGCCCCTAAATCTGCTCTACCCACAGTATTTCCCTTTCAGTTAATAGCAACATCATTTTTTTATCAGGAGTTGCTCAGGCCAGAAAAAAACCTGGGTGCCATCCTGATTCCTGTTCTCTTTCACCCTCCAAATTGGCAAGTGCTGTGCCTCTATCTTCCACGTATATCCAGAATCTGATCATTTCCTACGACTTCTGTGGACTTGGGTCCACACAATCAATGCTCACCTAGTTATTATGGCAGCCTCTGGACTGGTCTCCATGTTTCTACCTGGCCCCCTTTAGGGCATTCGCAACACAGCAGAAGGGTTTTCCTGTTATATAAAGGAGGTGCCAGGGTCTACACCCCGAGTGGCCTCCACTTCTGATCCTTTCTGGGCCTCTTCATCTTGGCCAAGCCCACTGCCCTCCAGCTACACTGACCTTTCTGTTACTCCTGACCTAGTGTCTTTTGAACTTGCTGTTCCCTATGCCTGGAGCGCTTTCTCATCAGAAAGGCAAGTTTGCTTCAGCTCTTTTCTGTGAAGCTTTCTCTGACCACCATCCTAACATTGCAACCCACCTTTCCTTTTCCCCTTCCTCTGCTTTCTTTTTCTCCATGGCACTTAGCTACTCCTAGACTAAATTTACTTTCTCCCTCCTTTTTTTTTTTTGCTTCAGTCCCTCCACTGGAATGTAAGGAATATATATGAGGGCAGGGATTATTATTTTTTTAACTTCTGTACTTCCAATGCCTAGAACAGTCCCCGGCACATAGAAGGCACTCAATAAATATCTAATTTATTGTGAATGAATGCATACTAAAATGGGGGGAAGGGAGTGGCTCCACTACTTGCTAGCACTATGACTTGGGACAAATTATTTAACTGCTCCAAACCTCAATTTTCTCATCTGTACAATGATGATAGATACCACACCATAGGATTATCAGTGAGAGATTAAACACATAAGAACAGCACATATGATTTTTATTGATATGTAATATTGATAGTGTATATGCAGACCCAACTTGTAATTGTGTGCATATGTTTTGTACCTTACCTATCTTTTAGAAGTCATTTCTCTTCTTCTATTTGCAGTGATGCAATGTCATTAAGAATTTAGCATCCAGCTGGAATTGCTTCTTTGTTATTGATACTTCTTTGTGAAGGGCATTAGAAGAGTGTGGTCACTGTTATTGCCTGCTGAGAGCTGAGGGGAAAGTTTGTTCAGAAGAAGGTCTGAAAACCACTGTTTGGTTTGTGTCAGCACCATCACCTATTCTCCTTGTCATCTTCCATGGAAAAGAAGAAGAGGAAGTTAGGTTCCTTTAAAGAATGTGAGTTATCCCCCTTTATGACTCTATCAGGGAAATTCTTTTGAAGACCCAAAGGATGGGGCAGCAGGGCATGGGGTGGGATGGAGAAAGGGAGACAACTCTTTAGCTACCCAGTTTGTTCCCAGAGCATCCATCTCTCACCTTTGAAATTTTGCTCATGTCCATCCTATTTAAAAGTACAATTGCTCCACACTGCTTACTCCTTTCTCACAATAAGTTTATTGTGTAACCCAGGTGCACCCCCCGCCCCAAGTAAGCTCCATAAGGATAGCAATTTTTGTCTATTATATTTTCTGCTTTCTTTCTAGTTCCTAGGGTATGGCCCGGCACACACAGTGCTCTGTCAAAAGAATTCTTGGAAGAAATAATTCTTACACCGAGCTTATTTAATTCTACCAAGCAGTCCTGGCATTAAGTGAACAATCCCTGCACCAGAATACTTAAAATCCATTATCTCACATCATTCTCATAACAGTCCTCTGAGGTATGTGTTATAATAATTCCCATTTCACAAACAAAGAAACCGAAGACGAGCGAAGTTACGGAACTTGCCCAGGGTCACACAGCAGCTGGTAAATGCTGGCGCTAAGGGTAAAAACCGGACAGTCCGGGAAATAAGAAAAGAAGGCCGATAAAAGCATCTGTACAGCAGGCTTGGACCCTGTAAGGTTTGACGTTCGAGAAAGGTCCAGTCACTGACACCATCGAAGCCTCCCCGCAAATTGCTTCCGCGGCTGTTCTGTACGGGCCCCCCCCCCCACGGCCGAGCTGCCCCGAAGTCCGCGCGGGGCCGGCAGGGGACCATCCGTCTGTCCGGGACGTTAAGCAGCAGGGAAACCGCTTCTCAAACCCTCCCCGCAAAGTCCCTGCTGCTGTCCAGACAACTCGAATTTTCCAGGTACGAATAAGCAGAGGAGAGTGAGGCGTAGGCGAGCCTCTCAAGGCCTGTCGTGCCGAGCCGGGCGCGGGTTTCCCCAGCCCGGGGCTCAGCCACTGCCCGGATCCCCTTGGAAGACCCCGAGGGAGAAATCACGTCGAGAAGGAAACTAGAAACTGGGAAGTAAGACCCTGGGAACCGAAAACGCGATTGCACTTGGCCGCAGGCGCGCAGGCTTCCGTAGGGCGGGCAGGCGAGGGCGCCGGGCAATCCGGGCGCGCTGTCCCGGGCCCGATCCCGCGCCGCGGCGGGAACGCGCCTCACACGCAGCCGGACCTGGCCGGAGCGCGGCAACGCGGGAGCGCGTTTTAGGCCTTGGCAGCTCCTCGTTTTCACCGTTGTTGTGCTTTAAAAAAAAAAAAAAAATCAGAAAATCAGCTGGTAGATGATGGAGTGGTGCACTCTATGAGCCCATTTTCCTCAGTCTCCCGCCCTGCGCCTCCCGGATGCGCGGTCCCTGCCACGGGCCGACTCTGCATTCGTCCCGGAATCCGTTCACCCGCCAACCTTCTCTCTGCGCGACAGTTTTTTAATGTAGGGAGAAGTAAACACAAGTTCATTGCGAAATGTCGCTGAATTCAGGGGAGCTTTTGGTCATTTTGTCGTTGTGTATTTTATTTTCAGTCAAAAGATACTCAGAGCATAACTACTCGACCTGTGGGCTTCTGGGAAAATTTGGGGGTTAAAATAACTGAAGGTTCTGGTAATCCTGTTCTGGTGAGTCAATTAAAAAGAGTTCATTTACCCACCACCCTCAGGTACAATTATGTAACAGTGAGGAAATGTGCACAACCTCTAGAATTCTATTTTGGAAACTCAAAACCAAGCCTCTGGGTTTTCAGTTGCAAATTAGAATTCATATTATTTGCCCTAAAACGTATGGAGTTGCTTTATGTAGAAGTTTGTTTCTGAACCAATATTTGCTCCAATTTTCTTCTCCAGACATGTTGAGATTATGGCACATTAAGAAGCAAAACGAAACAAAACAGACACAACACCTAGCTGATTTGTGTTTTTCTATCTTAGCTATTCAATCTTGTACTCTTGCCCGATTAAAAAAAAAGGAGGGGTTATTTTAAAATGGATTTTGGAGTAAAATGTAATTGAGACATTTGGCAACCTCGTAGTCAAATGTAATAGTTCAGCAAAGACAAAGACTAGGCTTTAGTTCCCTTCTGGCGCCATTACTCACCCACTTGATGTGGCTTTGGACAAGTCCCTTCACTGTCCTGGGCCTCAGGCTCTCTGTCATCAGTAACAAGGAGATCATCTTGCCATTTACCTGCCTCCTGGTGGTGTTGTAAGGGTTAATGAGATTTGTGGTGAGTGCTTTGATTCTCGGGTGAATGACTCCGTACAAATAAAACATGATTACATCTCAGATTCATCTTTGATTCACCTGAATAAGTGGACATTCCATTTATTAACTCTCTTCTTGTTAATTTTTCAGAATCTCATTATTTCATTTTAAAATTTGATGTCAGGGCATTCTATAGTGTAACACTCTGTGTGCAAATCCTTGACCTTCCATATTATCATGTTAAGGGTGAACCTCTATTTGTTCAGTTATTGAATAGTTTATCTTTCTTGTTTGGTCATTCAATGTATTTATTCAACAAATGTTTATTAATATGTACTCTCTTTGGTGACTGCAAGGGATGCAGGGAGTGCCTATGAAGACAGTGTGAGTGGTCTCAGATGCTGTGCTAAGCCCTTTATAAATATTATCTTATTTGATCCTTGCAGCACCTCACCAAGATGTAGGTACTGACAAGCACCCGGTGTGTAGAATGCAAGCTGAGAAGTTTTGATGTAGTTCAGTAAGCAAGGTACTGATAGTTTTTCATACAGGGAAATGACACCAGATCTGTATAGTTCTGTGAGGTCACCTGTAGCAGCAAGGGGGTACTATTTTGAAACCTCTAATGGAAATTAGCCCCCCCCCTTTTTAAAAGAATTTTGCCAACCTAGGCTCAGTAGGTAAGAAATTCACTTAACTATGATGTTTAGCATCCTTAGACTGGATAATCCCAGAGTTAAGCAGATTGATTAGAGAAAATTTGCATATAAGTTAATTTATGTATAAGCAAGTTATGGTTACTTCAGTTGGAATTGGACAAACACTCAAAAGCACAATCATCACCAGAAGGAAAACAAAAGCAAAACCACAGAATCTTTCACGGTGGTCAGTAGTACCTGCTTTTTAGAATTTATCTAAAAGATAAAATCTTAAGACTCATAGTACAGTATGGAATTAAGCATGTCTCCAGTAGTGAAGTATTGTCTAATCACTTCCAAGTGTCACTGTCATACTGAGACTTCCTTTTTATATGGTGTATCTGAATTTACGAACTTGCAGATTTTAGACAAGATTATAGAAGACAAGGCAGTACGACAGAGTCTAGCCAGTAGATGGTTTAGTTTACAGGTAAAATTTGAAAATTGAAGATGCTTTTATTCTTCTCTTGAGGAAGGAGACATACATGCTTATTTATTGAGGGAAAAGAGAAACCTTGTAGATTAGGCCTATTTTGCATGAAACATAAAGATATCTCTGGAATTATGATCCATCAAATGACATCTTGTAATGTTGGGCAGAGAGAAAAGAGGCAAATTAAACCAGAAAATGCAGGTTTTTGTATTCTGTCTGTGGAAAGTCAGACCAGCTTCAACAGATTGCTTAGAAAGTTCATTATTTATACCATAGCATTATGGTTTTATACATTTGCTGCATTCTGACAATGTGCTAAGTCATCGGCATGATTAAAGCAAACACCTGTATGCTGGGTCGACAGTGTCCTAGTTTATAGACTCAGTTATGCAACACTGACACAAACCCACACATAACAGAAGCATATGTCTATAGGGAATGCGTCAAGTGTCGAATGATTGATATACGGGAATTGGTTTTGGTGCTTTCTATGCATGAGACAATGGAAACGAGAGATGCAAGTCACATATTCAGAGAAAGTAGTCGTGGGAGAGTTAGAGGAAACCCCTGTCTTGCTTCTTTAGTTGGGAAAGGATTCTTGAGAAGGAGCCAGAGGTGGGGATTTCAGAGCAACAGAATCATGATATGTTGCAACTGGAAGAGGTTCTAGAAATTAAAATCCAGCTCTTAACTTCAAGCTGAGACCCTGGGCCCTGGAGTGGCTTGTTAGTAGCAGATCTGGGATATAATGCAGACACCCCCCTCTGATGGTCCAGTGTTCTTCCACATCAAAGGTTTTTTTCTTGGTGTTGTTTGTTTGCTTTGTTAAGTTTTGTTTTACTTTTTATCATGGGAAATTTCAAACTCAGGCTCATCTTATGCTTCAGACCTGGCGTAGTCATTTCAACAAAGAGACCTAGTTCCTTTTGGTATAAATGATATTTATGGAACAGAACCTGGGAGTTAAGCATGCTTCTTGATACTGGGTTCCTTCTAAGTCTTTTAGTGGCCAAAGCTAAGAAATAATTTTTGAAAAAGAAAAAGAAATATTCATTTATGCTAATATTTCCAATTAAAATTTAAAATACTGGCTTTTCCCTCCACTTCTCTGATTTTTATAGTTGTATCTCTTTTTTTATGCTGAAAATCTTGCTTCCCAAGGATATTAACATGTCTTTACTTTCTTTATTGTGTAATATACCTGTAGTTGTTTAAAAATATCGATACTACTGTGAACAATGACTACTGAATGAAGTTTAAGACTTATTTGCAGTTCCTTGGCTTTGGTTTTGAATTATATAACCTATTAGTGATTTACAGTCAAAATTGTGTTTTAGAATCACTGGCAGTAATTTTTTCTCCAAGTGACTGTTTCACCAATTTGATATATAGTTAGGCAGTTAAGTTATCTTGTTTCTCTTTGTTTTTAATTTATTGGGATTGTTTTCTTTTTTTATTTAATTTAGATTTCAAATTATGTAAAACCTTTATAATGGTTCCAAATTAAAAACTATGTAAAAAGATACATTCACAGATGCCTCTTTTCCTTCCATAGCTCCACTCTATTCCTCTTCCATAGTAACCATTTTAATTAGTATTCATTTATCTTTCCATAATTTCTTTTTGAGCTTAGAAGTAAATGTGCATATTATATGTATTTATGTATTCAATTTTTTCTTCTTTCTTACACAAAATACAGCACCCAGTAATCACCTTGCTGTTTCATTTAACAATGAGTCCTAGAGATCACGCCATACCAATTATATAGAAGTTTTCCTCATTCATTTTACATCTTCATAGAACTCTGTTCAACCAGTCTCCACTGATTGACATATGGAATCTTTCCAGTCCTTTGCTATTACAAGGAATGCCACAGTTAATAGCCTTGTGCAAACATAATTTCTTTTTCTTTCCTTCCTTCCTTCTTTCTTTTTCCCAATGTGTCTTTGGATAGAATTTTAGAAATGGATATGCTGTGACAAATGTATCTAAATGCCCTTCCTAGGGGTTATAACATTTTACATTTCCACTGGCAATGTATGAAAGTACATTGTTTTTCCTTAGTCTCACCAAAGGAGTATGTTATGGGGGTTTGGAATATTGTCAATCTGATAAGTAGGAGATTGTGTCTCAAAGCAGTTTTAATATTCATTTCTCTTATTTTGAGCATGTTTTCATATGAAGAAGGGTTTTCGAATGTTAAGAAATGTGTACCAGGCAGAGGATGTTGTATAGGGAAGGTTCATAGTTAAAGGAAGGTTGAATACATAAAAGGGTGGGGAATGAAAATTAAAGATACTTAAATATTGATTTAAATATTAGTTTGCTTTGTGAACATATAATGTGATCTATGTTAGGTTGTTTTAATTATCATCATTACTTTGAGGACAAATGCTATTCTTTAAAGAAATTTAGGGCAGTTCATGTGAATTTTTTTTCTTCTCTCATACTTATTAAAATCCTGTGGTCTGAAGGGAGATCTGCATAGTCTGTTGCCACAGTCCAAGGTGATTTGATTATGATGCCTTCATTCCCATTTTGTGTTTCCTGTCTTCTTCTCTTGCACAAGCAACACCACTGGTTTGGAAGCTTGGATACTACCTTTGCCACCCTCACCACTGCAGCCACCATCACTGTCACAGACGATCCCTAACTCTCTCTGATTGCTTGTATCACTAGCTCTGGATTCAACCATAGGAGGTCTGATTGAGAGTTCCTAGGTCAGGTGACCATGCACTCATTGCAAAGAAGCTTGGGAAAGTGTGTGTCCTGCATTTTCACTTTCTAAAGTAGGAGGAACTCTCTGCTTAAGAGCAAGACCCATAACACAGGAATACCAAATACAGGAAGTACTGTTGAGGTGCTGAGCAGCTCAAAATAATGACCAATGTCTCTTATAAGGTAATTCAGTGTTCTAGACACTATGAAAGAATCAAAGATGAGTAAGTCTCAGCTGATCTCCATGTTAAGGCTAGATGGGGAGACAGACATGTGTACAAATGATTCACTATGAATACAGAACATTCTAGGATTAGGTTATAACCGAGATTGCAGGAGAGGTGTAATTAATTCTGGACAAGCTGATCAAAAAGGATTTCTCAAACATAGCATTTGAGTTTGGTCTGGAAAAATGTCTGTGATTTTGACAGGCAAAGAAAGGAGGAGGAGGATTAGAGCATCATGGTCTCAAGGAACTCCGTGAGCGTAGAGAGGGATGTGGCTGATTAGTTGGTAAGACTAGAACACAGGGATCATGAGTGTGGTGTGGTGGACTATGACACTACCTCAGTAGCTTGTGACACTCTGTCTTCTTCATCTTTGAAACCCCAGTGCCAAGAAGAGTTGCTTAATACAAACTGGTCACTTTCTCAATAAATGGCTGTTGACTAAATGATTTAATGACTATGGACTCTCTTTGAGGTCAGTATATACGTTTCTGCTGTCATGGTAGTTTGTTTTATCTTCCTAATTAAAGAGGAACAGGCTATGTCTCATTAATATTAATAGTCAGGAAAATTTCGGAAGGAAGAAAAGATGCTCTTCTGTCACGTGGTTTTGATTTTCCACGTTGGTGATAATCTGTGAGACTGATGCATGTTGGGTTCTCCAACAGCAAACTATGGGTATAGTTCCACAATTAGAAATTAATTCCTTTTGTATCAAGAGCAAGGGATATCCTTAAAGACACTAAAGTAGACTTGAACAATTGTAAAGACATCCTTGTTCTTAGATAGACAACTCACTAAGTTAATTTGTAAATTAACACAACTGCATATGGAAATTTAGTGTATGATAAAGGTGGCATCTCAAATCAGTGGAGCAAAGATGGACAGTGTTTTAAATGCAATTTCATTGAGTTATATGCACACACCGTATAATCCATCTGAAGTATATAGCCAATGCACATAGTATCAGCATATAGTTGTGCATTCATTGCCACAATTAATTTTGAAACATTTTCATTACTCCAAAATAA
>PVKY010012121.1:0-11685 GCA_004027775.1 Bradypus variegatus | reverse complement strand
CATGTTCTGTCACTACAGCCTGGAGAAGTGTGCTCTGTTTACATTCAAAGAGCCTCACAGTGCACTGGACTGTGACTTGACTTGGGAAACATTGTTTTGTTTTGTTAGGGTTTAAATGACAGGAAAGCAGAGTCTAAGCCCTCTTAGTTATCATTTAAAGAGATTCTGATGGACTACTGGAAAGCATTTCCCTCTGACCATGACATTTCTATTGGTTAAAGAATTTCCAGACTGAATTATCTACCCAGGCACCACCAACATATTAAAGAGTAGCTGATTTTACAGAGGAGTTCTGCCTTTTAATGATGTTTTTGGAACTGAAAATTTGTTTTCATATAATTTGTTTTCTTTACTTTGCTTACTTTACAGACTATAGCTCATCAGTTCTAAGTTACACATATTTTCACATTTTAACATTCTCTAAAATAGAAGTACATGTTACAACCAGTGGGATGTATCTATTTAATTGACTATATATAATTTTTTTCTTAGTAGGTACATAAAATAATGTATCTTTTAATTCATGAATTCAATAAAATATGATGGTTTTGCAACATTACAAAGACTGTGTTTATTGTCAGGAAATTCCACCTTATGAAACCAAGGGAGTGATGAGAGCCAGTTTTTCATCTAGAGAAGCAGATAATCACACAGCCTTCATAAGAATAAAGACTAATGCTTCAGACAGCACCGAATTTATCATTCTTCCTGTTGAGGTTGAAGTTACCACAGGTTAGTGGAAAACAGAAATAATGGCGTTTTTTTTTTCAGTACATCTTACTTTGGCAAAGCAAATTATAATTGTTTACTTTTCTTTTTTCCAAGCTCCTGGAATTTATTCCTCAACCGAAATGTTAGATTTTGGTACTCTACGAACACAAGGTAAGGGTAGGGGTGAGGGAGGTTAAAAAAAATGGCTCTATTTTAGCTACTTCGTAATTCAGTTCCGAAAGTTATTTGGTTGTATGATTTTGTAGAAATTTACTTTTGGAAACTTAGCCTTGACAGGTTTATAGTCCATTTCTCTGAGAGCATTGTTTAGTAGGTAGGAAAACAAGGTCATGGGACAACTTAAGTCTTTTAAATGGAAGGTTAAGGCTGAAGTGGATTCTGAGTCTCTCAGTCCATTTCCTCAGTTATGTGGTTATGCAGAAGCCTTTTTGTAAAATAAAAGTAAATGAATCAAAAGATTTCTTACAGTTGTTTGCTTAGATATAGATTAGTCAGTTGCATTATGATCTCACAATGTTTAGAATTTGTCCCAGATGTTCAAAAGGAGAATTCAGCAAAATTTTAAATTGAAAACAACCAAATAGAGGTTTAAGGAAGAAGTTAAGAATATCTATAATTTGGGGTTTATATGGACCATAGGTAATTAAAATTTGGTTGTTTAGGATTGAAAACCATATTTTTAGAGTTAGATTTGGCTATAATATAATAATTTCACATTGTGCATTATTAACCTAATTCATTATGCTTTGCTGGAAAACTAAAATATTAGTAATAATGTCTTTTCACGGAATTTTTTTGGAAGTTTATGGGGAGTTTGTTTTGGGTTGGTGGTTTAGGAGAGGACAGCTCTTACACAATGTCCATATGTATATGGACTAATGTTTCTTTTTATTAAAGTGATGGTCGTTCTATTTCATGTTCAGGAATAGATGCAATATGATATCTAATAAGATAAGATTCTAACTTGCTCTAAAGCACACTTTTTAAGAAATATTTCTTTTCCTCAATTTTGACAGATCTACCAAAAGTTTTAAATCTTCATTTGTTAAATTCAGGAACAAAAGATGTACCAATAACAGTAAGTTTTTACTTATTTTTTCTAATTTTATATGTCTTTGACTTTAACTTATGAGGCAGTTATAAAAATAAAACCCTTGTGCTAAAAGAATCCGTTTGGGGGCCTGGTGCCACTTTGGTTCTGTGGCGTCTTGAGAATCCTCTTTTGGTTAGAACCATGCAGACCTTAAGGCTGAGGGGAAGGAGACCATCTCCCCGGACCAAGTTCTTGAGGTTCCTGTTGCGGCGGCAGCATGTCAGGGGCCGGTGGGTTCTGCTGAGTCGCGGGATCTGTGTGCCAGGGGGAGGGAGAGACAGGCAGGAGGGTTCCATCATGGGTGGTTGTTAGCCTTCCAGCACGTGTAATTAAAGAGGGGGAGAGAGATTCAGGTAAGGCAGGAAGAGCAGGGTGAAGCAGGGAAGTGAGGTGGATAATTGTAGATGCTGTGGACTTTTGTCCTAGGCTTCTTTCCTAACTGGCAGCTGTTGTTGTTACCCTGGATAGCCTTCTGTAAACTAGGGTCCTCTTCCCCTCACACACAGATGCAGCGCAGGTGATTATTATGTGTTGTACGTGGACCTGGGGGCCATTAGATGGTATTAGGCCAAAAAAAAAAGGAATGCCCACATTTTGCCTTGGCCCAGCCACCTGTCCTCCTGGTGAGGTCCACACGGTGTATACTCTGGGGATGCTTTATCGAAGCCTGTGCTTATGCTTCCCAGGTGGGTCTGCTGGAGCCCCCTGCTCTGCAGGGGCCGAGCTGCCCCGCCTGGAGTTCCTGCCACTGCAGTATTAGAGGGGCTGAGAAAGGACCCTGGGGTGGGTTCCTGAGTCTGCCGTGGCCCCTGAGGGCCTCCCCAGACGACCAGGGGCAGCCGCCTTAGCCACCCCCTGCCATTGAAACAGAATGATGGCAGAATCATAACTTTTGACTTTATTATTTTTTTTTGAATAACGACCTTAATGCATATTTTTAAAAGCTGCCTTTCAAAAGTATGTTGATTTTCCTGATTCAGTGATTTGTTTAATTCTTTTTTTTTAATTCAGCATTTTGAGTGATTTTCATCAAAGTGTCTTTGGAATGAAAATATCAGCATGTCTTCCTTCCAATCCTGACCTTTAGGAAAACACTAGTGAATTTTTCTGTTATATCCTTTTTTTGTAATTCCTGTTTATAGCAATAATTAATTAAATTTTTCTAAAGAAATTATATTGATTGTTACCACTTTATTGAGGAGTAGTGATTGATTATGTTAGTGACTAGTTTAGGCTCTTTAATCTGGGTTGAATTTTCACAAATCTGTAGAGAAATGAGAAAAAAACAGCATCAGTGTTTATGAAAATGTGAGTGTATATTAGTATAAAGTTAGTATAGCCACTCTTTGTGGGGAAGTACTATTTTGAGATAATGTACTTTTTTCTCTCTTTTTTTGACATTTAAATATCCTTTATTTTGTGAATAAAGGTAGTAGATGGTAAGAGGCTCCCTCCCTTCTCCCACTGCCACCATCCTTATGCTTGTAAAATAAAGAGTTAGAAATCCTCTTTGGGCTTCCTTCCATAAACATAATTACACATGCACACTTCAGGTTTTACCAGTCAGTGATAGCAAAGACTCATGGATTGCTGCTCTGTGTTAATATTTTTAAGTCTTACTTTAGGCCCAGAATTATGATTCTTTCTGTTCAAACTTTCCTCATTTGGTATATCAGGATTTTCTCTACGATAGGATGTAATTGCTCCTGGTTCAGTTTGTGTAGGTTGCTTTGGCTGTAACTGGCTCAACTTCTTTGAACTTCTTAATCCTGGGTCTCTTGCTTTATCCCAGTGGCTCAGTGGTGCCCAGTGGCAAGTATGTGCGCCTCTGTCCCACCCTTCCTGCTGGTGTGCTCAGTCACTGATGCTTGTCTTTCTGGCAGCGTGTTCCCAAGACTCCCCTGAAGCCGCCGAGATGCCCCTGGAGATGTAGACAGCACTCCAATTGCTGATAGGCGGACGCTGACAGGCACTGACTCATCCTGCCGCTGCCTCAGTTGGAGATGTCCAGTCATTGTTCTTTTTTGTGCACTCTGCACAAAATGGTTTTGGAGTCTGTGGGATGCCATTGCACAGAGCAGGGTCAGAGTGGACACTTCCTTGGCTGCTGTGCAGACTTGAGGGATGCAGTCACTTCTAAGGGGCAGGAGTTTGGGGATTTCATGGGTGGTGCCTTTACTTAGCCTAGGCAGACAGGCCTAACTTTTTATATACAATAGATGGGCTCAGGTGTCCTTTTAGATAAACATTTTATAGAAAAATGAAATTCACAGTTAATCCTAAGAATGTGAATGGAGAAAAGTACAGTACTCAATTCATGTTCCTCCTTTTCTCTTTTATTAACAGGATAGGCTATATCGTAAGTGAACATTTCCTGTTCTTATTCTAGACCAGGCACTGCACTAGTGGTTTTGTACTTGGATTCCCTTATTTAATAAAACAAACCTGTAAGGCATACATTTCCTAGTTTTCCAAATAGGGAAACTGAGTCAGAGCTTTTCTTATCACTCAAAAGTTACATGAACATATATGAAACATAGAATGACTCACCAGTCCTTTGTGGCTATCATTTTAATTTCAGAGTCAGTATTTCTGTTAAAAACCTGCCTATATATATATATGTATGTTCATTTGTGTGTCTGCATCTTCATCTCCGTAACTTTTTACATCCACTGCCTCCTTACACCCTGCCAGCGCTTTGGCAGTTGGTCTGATTTCCTGTCCACCGAAGCACCCGGGCTCTCGGTGAGTAGATAGATAATGTAACGCGTGCCAGTTGTGTGCCGGCCCCTGTGCCAGATGCTAAGAGCGTGCTGGTAACCACACCACGAGGCCCTCACACCCAGGTTGCTCACTTTCTAGTCGGGAGACACCGCAAACAAGGGTCCAGCACAATTGTAGCTTGAGGCAAGTTCTGTGAGAGAAAGAAATAGAAGAGCTCTGAGGAGCTGGCATTTAGGTGATGCCTGAGGGGAGGGGCTGGGGAGGGGAACCCAGCCCAGAGAGCACCAGTGCCCAGACCTGAGGCCCGGGGAGGAGGTGGGGGAGAGTCACAGGTGTAACAGGTGAGGCCTGCAGGTCAGACAGGGCCCCAGGGCACTGTGTGACATGGTCTGACTTAGGGGTGGTGATGACCACTGTAGCTGCTTCGCAGAGGGGCCAGCAGCAGGCAGGGAAGCCCACTCAGGGCCTCTTGCCGTGGTCCGCTGCAGGGTTGACAGCATCTCAGACTGCTCACCTTATCAACCAAGGGCTGAGCCCGACCACCAGGGAAACCAAGTTTCAAGAAACTGTCCTAAAGTTGTTTCCTGTTTGTTCCAGCATTTTCTGCACAATGTGCCAGGCTTAGGGACTGATGGATTTTCAGAAGAATCCCTCGATTGCATAAATACATAGAACTTCTAGGAGAGCATAGGCAGTGCTAAATGCTGGAGAGTTTTTTAGAAAGTCCATCTTCAGGGAATTCAGCCTCTTATTTTGTAAACATGAAGACTGCAGAAGCCAGCAACTCCATGTTAAGTTCATCACATTGGTTGTCTGTAATGCAGCTTCAGGAAAAACGGCTTCCTCAGCATTTACAAAACAGATAATGCTGTATAAATATGGCCTAAAGGGAACATTTGCATGATGTTTCCTTGCTGATTAATGAACAGGAATTACAGACTTGTCACAGATGTACTTATTAACTTTACCAATATCGACTTAATGTGCACTTCAGTGAATTTGTGTGCAAATTGTTAAAAATAACAGTTGTTATATACCAAAAGGTTATTTTCCATGTTTGCTCAGTGCTTTGTAAATAGTTTCGGAATGTCCTGGAGCCCCAAGTCTCACTAGCGAGTGACCGAAGCGTCCGTTGAACCTGAAAGCCGTGAGAAAGGCTGGAACGGTATTTAGAATGTGTGCAAGCTGCCTTTCCTGGGACTCGTGCCGTATTTTTCCACTTCCTGATTATTTTTTATTAAAGCCACAGTTAGTTACTGATGCTAAAGCAGGTTGATGGTGTATATATGCTGTGTCCAAGTCGATGGTTGTGCATCATTTACTATCTTAAAGCCTCCAGAATGAACCAACTATTTAAGTGTTTTGGTTTGACTTTTTGGGTTTTGCCAGTTTTGCTTTTGTTTCCTGGGAAAAAGGATTTAACCGATTTAGGTGTGATTTTTTTTTTAACAAACGAACGAATAAACAGTTCAGACTATTTCTATAAAACATGAGTCATTATGTGAATATTTGTTTATTATTAGTGCAACATCATATTTCAATCTATTTTCCTCTGGTAAGGAAAATCTTGAAAGTGGTAAGAAAATGAGAGAAACTTTTTTTTTTCTATCAACTCTTCTAAGCTTCCAGGGCCATATTTAACTAATTTCACTGCTCAGCTAATTAAGGCATGGTGGTGTGCAGGCAGTTAACACTCAGAAAGTACTCGTGATCGTAGCTGGTGAGCTGCTTCTTGAAATCTTGAAGCACGTTTGAACATGCTCGCAGCTCTGTTGTTGCTGTATCATATTCAGCAGAACGAGTAAAAGAAGTAGGAACCATATCTGTTAAAGTTCTTTGCAAAATATAAAACTATAAGATCATCTCTTTCACAAATCTTCACCTCAAGATAAAAGTTGGTAATTTGGGAAAGAAGCAAAATAATAGAATCAGAAAACTTTGTAGATAGGCGGGATCTTGGAAACTATCCAGTGCATGTGGGAAGGAGGCCCACTGCAGGTGGACAGCTCACCTGGGCTCACACTTCTAGTTTAGATAGTTAATGCCTTTGTTGAGTAAGCTGATTGCAGTTGGGTTGTCACATGAACTTCTGAAACACCTTCCTTTTCTTTGAAAAGAGATAGTATTAGTTTGGTAGTGTAGTGTAGTGAAACTTACTCTAATTTGATATTTATAGTTCCAACTGCTTTGTTTTATCATTTTAAAAAAAATGCACACACATCCTTCAAGGAGTTGAGAGCCTTGTAATTTAAGTGGTTGCTAATAACAGCTTATTCGTAACAGAGTTTCAAGAGCAAATGAGGAGTTCTCAAAGAAGAAAGGGAAAGCAGGAAAAGAGTCAGACTGCTGGGAGGACCTGAGGCTGAGAGCTCAGACTTCAGATTTCCAACCCAGAAAACTGCAGAACCATCTCGAGGCCCTTCCTCCAAGGCCCTCTAAATCCACACTGCCAGCTCAGGTCGCAGCAGCGCTGGGAATGGAGACGGCGCTGCCAATTTGTGCTGAAAAACGTGGTCTGGACTTATGTCTAAAACCAGCTTTGTTCACTGTGTTGGCAGACACAAAGCAAAAGGACGATTCTCTTTCTTGATTCTCTCCTAGGTGCTGCTTTAGCCTTCAGGGATTGCCCTTTGATACTTAGTTTAGGCAGATTTCCCTTTTATACAATAAGCTGAATGGGGAAAGGACTGGGGGACTGGCCGAGATCCCACTGCCACCCTATGAATGGAGGTCACTCTGTGCCCATTAGCAGGCGTGCCTGAGGACTTTTACAGAAAAGAGAAGTGTCACCAAGTTGATGTCGCCCCTGGAAATTCAACAAGAACCCCAGGAGGGTTTTGAGGCCAACGTAAGACTCAGAGTTTGTGGCTAATACCACAGTTTTGTTAGTATGTTTGCAGTAGAATGCCAGGTGAATGGCACGGGGCTGGGTCAGGAAACCAAACTTGGGTATTAATACATCTTAAAGTGGTGAGAAAATAAGAGAAACAATTTTTTTTCCATCAACTCTTCTAAGCTATCAGTACTTCCAGCATTCTCTTCTCATCTTAAAACAGGCCCTGGGACTGGAGACCTTTTAAGCCCCTTCCAACTTAAAAACGCTTTGGGTCTGTGAGCATAATCAATAAAAACTAAGTGTAACTCGAAATGTACGTAGTTTTTAAGCTTGCTCCAAAAGTGTGAGCTTTTATGGCTTTTGTGATGTTAGGTTTAGTCATGTAAATAGAAAGGTCTGCTTTTCTCAGCTGGAAGCATTCTGCAGTCTTCCTCTGCCCCACTGCCCTTGCCGTGCGGGTGTGCCCGGGACAGCAGCCTGCCGCCCGCACAGCCGGGCCCTGGGGAAGCCAGGGAAAAGTTGGCCGCAAACGAGGGGCCCAGCACCCCAGTGCAGGCTCATCCTTCCTCTTCCTCTAGCACAGGCACTACGTTTAGTGTTTGGAGTGTCTACAAGAAGGACCCTTTCAGAGTCTTTTTGTCGCCTTCTCTTATGTATGAATTAGGCATTGATTTGGAAAATAAATACCCTTTTTAATGATTTATGTACTCATACTCAATGTTCTAGCTTGTCTTTAGATTCTATGCTCTTGAATCTGTCATACTGTTTTTTACTTGGTTATCATTTTATTTCATAAAGATACTCTAATGAAATTAATTGGAAATTTTGCCAGTTTGGCTTATTTCATTTAAAGGAACCACAGAAGTTAAAGTTTTCAAATTCTGATTCTACTTTACTTTTCCAGGATACTTTCCAGTATGATGTAGCATAACCCTTAGATTATATAATACTACGTATATTTTTCTCTCTGCAGAGTGTTCGACCTACACCACAAAATGATGCTATAACAGTACACTTTAAACCAATTACATTAAAAGCTTCAGAAAGCAAATACACTAAGGTTGCAAGTATTAGTTTTGATGGTAAGTTTGCATCTTTTCTCTCTAATAGTGTTATTATGATAAACTAGAAAGTATCTGTGTTGATATCTTAATATAGAAATCCAGACTATTTACAGTCAGATTTTATATTACTGCTAGGTTTGACTTTCCTGTACCCATCAGGAACTTTTTTTTTTTTTGAGTGATCAGTGAAAGAAAATACTATGAATATAGTATTTTCGTCAAGTTAAATTACTATTAGCAATAGAAAATGTTAGCAAATATATTAAGATTGGAACTACATTTCTTAATGTGGGCTAACCCTTTCACATATATATCTGTTATACTTTGCCTTAATTATAAAGTCATTGCTTTTTGTATTTCAGTAATAATGTATTTGAATTTCAGAAGCATGTTTGAATTTGAGAGCAGAAATCAAGTAATCTCTGTAACTTTTTCACATTGACTTTTGTAAGTAAGGCAAAGAATCCTCCTTAAACTAAAATAATGTCCTTTCTCATAGAATTGTCAAATTAAGTAAGTATTCTTATATTACATTTTATATTTCATTATATATTATTATAATCACATATTTTGTAGTTTGAAATGTTAACTCACCCTGACTTTGAATAAAATATATTTTCAGTAGCATATTTTATTCATTGTTGCCCACTTTAATAAATGTTTATTGAATTGGCTGTCAAAAATCTTTAATAGTGGCTTAATGGCTGTTTGACCGTTCGTGTAATGAAATTTAATAAAAGCTGAAACTTGAAACAGGGCTTTTCTCACAGGGAGCTATGTAAGTGAAGAGCCCTGAAACTTAAACTTTGGCTTTATGATAAAGCCACCTCTGTTCCTCGTCTATTCGTTACTGGGTGACGGTGTTTGGTAACTGAGGGTGGGAGGTCACTGCTGAACTCTGACCGCATTGCGAGGCTGTGCTCGGTCCTTGCACTTGCGGAGTTCAGGGTGGGATCTGGATCCCAGCTGAGAGAGCCATTCCCACAAGCTCAGGGAAAACCCCCAAGGAAATGAAATTAAATAGGTGGCGTACTTTGCTAATACAGCAGCCAAGAAATAGCCATTATTCAAGAAGGTACTGATGCCACAGTTATTTCCACATCTGAGATAAACTGCCTTCCGTACTGCCAAGTGCCACCTTGGGGACCAGCAGCGTCAGCAGAAGCCAGTAATTCTCCCCTCTTGCCGGGAGAGCGCTGCCGTAGCAAGTCCTGGCCCCAGCGTGCCTGTAGGACTCCCCTTTGATAAATCTGAGCAATGGGGAGTGAGCGCACACCAGAACCAGTTGTGCCCTGTGGTTCTCACACACCTGCAAAGTGCAGTGCTCCTCTCCTCGGCTGCTGCATCGACAACCCGGAGGACATCCCCAATGCTGGGATAAAAGCTTGCCTTTACTGTTGGTTCTTCTAGCGTCACAGACTCTGAAATAAGTGTTTCTTAAATGATGTGGCATTAAACCCAAAGACAAGGGGAAACATGCCTTCAAGCTAATGCTATGTTTCTTATTAGTGGTTTTTATTATGGGAAACCCCTCCACCTTCTACCACTCCCACCACCCTACACCCTACACAGAATGCCTCTAAAGACTGCTACGGAAATCCATCAGGAAATGAGGTCTATTTAATGTTTTCAGAACGTACCTCATGTGTATTAATTGTACAGTTCACTTATCAAGTAAACATCTTTCTCAGCAAAAGTCACCATTCTTTATGACTTCATTAAACTGAACTATCTTCAGGTTTTTGACCACTTCATTTACTAAAATGTAACTTGATAAGAGACCATGAAATGCCTTTGTCAGAATCAGCCTTGTGTCAGAGCAAAGTGAATGCTCAGAGCAGTCAGAAATGGCCAACTGGAAAGCAAAAATAAGAGGCTTACTGGGGGTTTTCACAGTCTAAATCACCGTCTGTGTATAGCTTTGCACTGAATTTCATCCCATTTCTTTGTTGCCATTTTTCCGTGCTAACGTTGGATAACAGATTTCCAGAACTCACATAGAAATTCTCATAAATGGAAGTGTTGCTGAAGGGACTATAAAAGAGATAAATGTTTTATTCACTTTGAAAGGAAACATTTAATGGATGCCCAGATTGGATCCAAGTGAATAGTTTCTGTAATTCCAGATAAAATTATTCAGAAATGCTACAGAATCTACAGGTTTTACAGTCAGATGATAGGGAAGAGACTTGTTTCCTCTCATGCCATGAGTTAGGGTCGGCTGAGATGAGAACTCAGAGCACATAACTCTTGGCTCTTCTTGCATCGTGTTACTTTATTGATGTTTATAGCAAGACTCTAGCCATACATGGAATGTTATTTCCTTCTCAGTATACAGCTGCAAAAAAAAAAAAGTGGTTCTTTGGGGGAAGGGGGTTGGTGATTTTGTCTCCTAAAAGACATTGGGCAACTTCTGGAGATATTTTCAGTTATCAGGGTTTGGAGGATGCCCTGGCATCTAGTGAGTAGGAGTCAGGGATGCTGCCAAACATCCCGCAATGCCCAGGACAGCCCCACCTCTGCCACCCACTCCCCAACAAAGAATTGTACGGCCTCAGATGTCAACAGGCCAAGGGTGAGAAGCCTGCCACCAATCAGCCAAAGCTTGTGACTATAGAGAAGTGGCTCAGACACAATTTTTTCTGCCTCCACAGTGTTCACTTGCTAATTCCCTATCTGTTTGTTCCATTAAAGGAAAATTAAAATATTTTATATTTTTTATATAAAAAATTCAATTTAAATTTAAAATTAAGTTAAAATGTTGTAAAAGTGTTCTCTTTACCAATTTAAAGTACGGATTTTGGCAAGATTTTATCATTCCACACAGTCACTCTCATAACTTCTGTATAAACTCTGGTTGCAAAAGGTGACAGAGTATTTTTTGTTTCCTTCCAGCATCAAAGGCAAAAAAAGCATCTCAATTTTCTGGGAAAATAACTGTTAAAGCAAAGGAAAAGAGTTACTCTAAACTTGAAATACCATATCAGACAGAAGTTTTAGATGGGTGAGTTTTACTTTAAAATATGCTTTTTAACTCTGCTAATCAGTAAATTCCGTTTTCCTACATATTGACCTCAGCAAAAATAGCAGCCAAGTTCACATAAACTCCATGAAATTATTATTGAGAAGAACAAGCTCAACTATAAAAGAGAAAAAAAGCCTGTATTTTATTTTTTGCTTTCTTAGAGGAAAAAAGTAAATTAGGTAGAATTTTAAAAATAATATTTAAATCACTG
>PVKY010012120.1:0-11675 GCA_004027775.1 Bradypus variegatus | reverse complement strand
TCATTTGCAATGACCTCTCGGTTTATCTCACTTTACAATATTGATACCATATGTGACCTCCAGATTGCAATGGCTGGTGGCAATTCTCAGTCTGTATCTTAATCTACAGCATTTTACATGGTTGCTCACTCCCTTTGACTTGAAACACCTTCTTCACCTGGCCTGGACTCCCCTCTCTCCTGGCTCTTCTTTCCCAGTCTCCTTTGCTGTTCCTCCTCATCTTTTCAAGATCTACCAGGTGGGAGGCTCAAAGTTTAGTCCAAAGACCTCATCTCTGCTCTGCCAAATTACTCCCTAGACAGTCCCATTCAGGGTCATGGTTTTGATTACTATCTATCTGCCGAGATCTTCCAAATTCCTATCTCATGCTTGGACCGTTCCCTGAACTCTAATAATATACACCTTTTTACATGACATTTCTACTTTGATATCTGGAAGGTATATCACTTACCATATCCCAAAACAAAGTCCTGATTTCTGTGCACCCCCTCAAAAAATCTTCCTGTAGTTTCCCCCCTCTTTCTAATTATTCAAGGCTCAAAAGCTTGGAGTCTTCCTTGACATGTCTCACACCCCACATCTGATTCATCACCAAATCCTGCTGGCCCTACGAAGAAAATCTAGAATCTGACTACTGCTTGCCACCTCCACTACATAAATCCTCACCAATCATATAGGTTATTCCAGGGCTCTCAACTTGTCATTCTGCCTCTACACTGGCTCCCCACTTGTATTTGCTCAAAACTTTCCAGTGGCTTTCCTTCTCTCTCCGGGTAACAGGCAGAGGTTTTGCAGTGGCCATAAAACCCTTATGTGATCTGTCCTCACCCTCACCAAGGCTCTGATCAAATCTCCTATCGCTCTCCTCCCTGCTCACTTTGCTGTAGACACACAGCCCTTGACATTCCTCAGACACACCAGTCATACTTCCAGCTGGGGCCTTTGCATTTTTGCTGCACATTTAACCCTGGAAAGTTTTTTTTTTCTTCTCCTAGATAGCTTAATGACTCGCTTCTTTCTTTCGAGGTCTCGGCTCAAATGCCATATTAACTGGGTGGTCTTCCTTGATCACCCTAAAAAAAAATAGCAATCTGTCTTAGCCAGGATTTGCTATGTAAGGCAGGGATAATTGCAAGTAATAATGCTATCTACCACATGATTCTTATCCCCACTTCCCTTCCTGTTCTATTGTGGCTCTGTCTCCCTGCTCAATTTTCTCCCTTTACTGGTTTGTCTCTCATGCTATCTGACATGATATATATTTACTTGTTTATTTATTGTCTGTTTCCCTAAAAGGAAATATAAGCTTCATGGGGGCAGGAGTTTTGTGGATTTAGTTCACTGCTGTATTCCAGGTGCCTGGACTAGCACCTGGCACAAAGTAAGTGCTCAAAAAATATTTGTTGAATGAATGAATGCATAAATAAAAAGCAGCCTATGGTAGATTAGGATGTGTATAAAGAAGGGCACTGTGAATTTAGCAGGTTTAGCAGTGGAAACAAACGCAGTAAGAGAACAGCTTCATGGGGGAGGTGAAAGTGTCCGTCTTCTTGGAGAACTTTCAGCCAGAGGCAAAGAGGATGAGAACTTCTTGTTCAGAGTCACTTTGGACCTGAGTATAACTGTCTTGGCTACCTACTAGCTGTTTGTCTTTCTTCAAGATATTTCACCTTGTTAAGTCTCAGTTTTTCTCATCTGTAAAATGGGGAAGATAATAGAACCTACTTTTGGATTATTATGAAGGAAAAGATGTGTCTAAAATGTTTAGCACAGTACTTAGATATAGTGAGAGCTAAATAAATGTTACAACTATTATTTTTGTTGTACAACATAACATTTTGGCAGGAGATACACTAAAATATCAACAATGGCTAACCCAAGGTTTGGAATTGTAGATGATTTTTATTTTCTTCTTTTAGCTTCTAACCCCCCCCTTTTTTTACAATGAACAAGCATTATTGCATTATTTACAATATGAAAACTGATGGAGAATTATGGCTTTTTAAACAAGAATTAGACCAATGCAGCTGTGTTTTGCTTGGGTTGGGTCAAGTGGATCAATATGAATGGGTCTGATGGTCTCTTCAGGTTCCTGTCAGCCTTTTTATTCCAGGATTTCTAAACCAAAGGCCAGCATGTAAGAGCCAGTGTTCTGAGGGGGAGAATGGGAGGAGGCAAGAGCAAGGGAAGCTGGGACAGGCAGAGACCTTATAGAACTGAGGAGATCCAGATGCTGAAGGAAGGATTTCCACTTCCTGGTTTGAGATGAGTTTAACTTTCAGAGCCCTAGGTCGGGAGGAAGAAAACACAAATCATTCCACTTGATTCAAGCATTAAAAAGTTTCCCAAAGAGTCAAAATCTGAATATGGGGTCTTGAAAGAACCTGGAGTCAAATGGGTTTCAGCTAAAGATTCTCCAGAGCTGTGCTGTTCAATAGAAATAGAATGTGAGCCATATGTAATTTTACATTTTCTAGTAGCCACATTAAAAAGAAAAAAAAAATTAGGTGAAATTAATTTTAATAATATGCTTTTTTTAGTCCAATAGATCCAGAATATTATCATTTCAACATGTAAGGAGATAGTTTACAGTCTTTTTTTTTTTTTTTGTACAAAACCTTTAAATGCAGTGTGTGGTTCACATACAGCACACCTCAGCTCAGGCTAGACACGATTCAGGTGCTCAAGAGCTGCATGTGGTGAGGGGCTACCAAATAGGTCGGCCATATCGGTCTATGTAGTTGCCCCTTCTAGAATGGAGACTCCCAAGAGTCAGCCAAAGCCTTCCTTTTCTTCTCTTCTCTCTTATCACCATTTCTTCTCCGAGAACCTCAGATGTGATGGGCTGTTTCTTGCCAGCATCAGTCTCTGAGGCTGCCAACCTTTCCCAGAAAAGGATTGTTTCCTGGAAAAGATAGAGCCTGTTGAGAAATACAGAGGGGCAGGCAGTGAGCCATTCTGAGGACGCCACTGTGCTATTCTGTGCTGTTGGAGTCTCTGAGGATACTGTGCGTAGGTAGAGGAGAGCTAGTGGCCAGCCCAGCCCTGTGCTGTGTTGAGAAACCCTCAAGGACAGCAGTAGTCCTGGGCAGGGCTAGGCAGGGAGAAGTGTTGTGCTTTGGCCACTTGGCTGGGAATGTGACTGTCATGAACTTTTTCTACCTGACAACATCGCCTCTTCCCACTCCTTCCCCCCACCCCTCCCTCAGTCTCCATCCCTGCACATGTGGTATCCTTGTGTTCCTCTTCCCCAACTAAAGGGAATTCAGGATAAAGAGATATGTTTATCTTGCCTGGGGGGCTCAACTAGTACTTTTGTCAGAGTTGAAACTGAGATTTAAACATGACTACTAGTTCATTTGCCATAGGGGTGTATTTATCGTGTTTGAATGATTTAATTTTTCCCAATGAAGAACTGTATGAATAAGTCTAATGAGCCTTGAGTGCTCTCATTTGCTTTCAGAGTTTACAGCAAACTGGGAAGTCTCAGGGCTTACTTGCCTCCCAGGGTTCTGTGTTGCCCACCTCCACCGAGAATGGGCAAAGGCCGGTGGCATTCTCTTTGAGGGTACCTGTGGCCTTGGGATGCCCAAAGGCTCTCTCTCATTCAGGGGGTTTACATTTTGCAATGTTTATTTAAAACAATTCTTTTTCTTTATGCTTATGATAATCTGCATAATCTTTCGTTTGTATAGCTGGCAAAATGCTCCCCAGACAAAAGAGAAGGGCATAGTTAATATATACGAATAGAAGAGGAACACCGTGGAGCTGCATGTTCTGAAGATCTGCCTGTCCATTGCATGTCTGCCCCTGGCTTTCCTATTTTTTCTTTGTTTTCTTAGGAGAGTTGCTGTCTAATTAAGGGCCAGTGTTAGTTCCAGGAGAGAGAGACAGAGGGAAACTGAGGCTGTGGTACAGAATACAGAAGAGGTAGTGGAAAGAAGAAGGGGAAGAGAAAAGGGAAAGATGATTTTTAAAACTGAAGAAAAAGGAAGAGAATGAGGAAGAAAGAAAAGAGGGGGAAGGGAAAACGTAGGGGTGAGGAGAGAATATTAGATTTCATTGCTGGAAAAGGCCCTGGAAATCTTGTTTTCTTTTTATAGCTGGGGAAATACAGGTGGAAGAGGCAAGGTGACTTGCCCAGGGCTGCACTTGGTCACTGGCAGAGCCAAGGCTCTGTTCTCTGTATGCCTCCAGAAGGAAAAAGAAAAGAGAAACATACAGGGAGCTTTATTAGAACTTTGTGGGTCCCGTTTCAAGTACTGAGTCAACATTGCCCAACTTCAGTCAAGACAAGAAGCCCTTCCCATCCCCACAACCCCTTCAACCTCCACCACCACCTCTGCCACCCCACTTCTTTGTGACAAGCGTTCTCTGTGCTAGTCTAAATTTTCAAAGCACCTGGGTACAATCAAGACAGGAGAAACCTTAGTTCAGATTTGCAATGCATTAAAAAAACTCAAAAACTGACACATACTGCTTACCTCGTATTGACTCCCTTAGAGATACCCTCGCTTATTTCTTAGGCTTCTCATGTCCCTAGAACACGCTTTGATAATTTCTCTGCAACCCCCCCAACACACACACAATTAAATTAAATCAAAATTTATGTGCCCTGTGTTTTCATTTTTGCTAACTCTGGCAACCCTAATCATACAAAAAATCCAGTCATACAAGAACCAGTTCCTACCTCTAAGTTGCTTATGATTTCATAGAGAGTGATGAACTTACGAAATTTGAAATCAGAAGGTTAACTAGACACTTTCTATGCTCTGATCCTTGTCTTCATCATTAGCAACATCTACCCTTTATTTAGTGTTTATTGAGCAACTATTATATGTCAGCCACCCTTCTAGGTTCTGGGGGTTCAGCAGTGGCCAAAACACAAAAATCCCTATTCTCAAAGAGCTTCCCACTGATGTGAGACAGGCAGACATCAAATAAAATAAGAAAGCAAGCAATACAGTATGTTTAAGCGATACAGTATGTTTAAGCAATGCAGTATGTTAAATAGTGGTAAGTACTATGGAGAAGTTGGGCAGGGACCTGTGGAAGGTGAGGGGACAAGCCTTTCTAAAGGACACTGTTCCAGGTAAAGGGAACAGCAAATGCAAAGGCTCTTTACACGCTGGCTGCACGGTAGGCACTGGCTGAAGTGCTTCACTTATTTAATCCACACAGTAGCCCTGTGTGGTTAAGTATTATTGTCATTCCTGTTTTGCATGTAAGTAAAAGGAATATTTCGATGGTTAAATCTCTAGCACAGGATCACACAGCTATTAAATGGTGGCACCTGCATCCTTGCCCAGGGCTGGTTATCAACACCCGGCATTCTTCATTCCCACTCAGAACTAGTTTTAAAAGACGCCCTCCTAGATTTGATTCTCTCTGCCCTCAACCTGCTCAGGCTCTGGAAGGATCCACTGGGAGGCAGGGGCAGCTGTACCTTCCTGGTTCTGCTGAGGGCAGCTCCCTATAGGCCCTTCCCTGGTTACAGTCCTGTGGGGGAAAGAATATCTCGGCATCCTCAGGGCCTTTCCTTCCACACAGGGGCCAATCCAGGGGCCTTAGTGCCACACGCCCCCAGCCGTCCTCTCTCTGTGCACCCTGCCCCCCTGTCTCTCCAGCAGGCACAGGCAGCTTCATCATAGGGCAGCCCGTTGGAAAGAGCCCCTCGCAGGCTTTCAATTGGGGCCTGTGCGCTTCGGGGCACCCCGCAGGATGGCGAGGATACCATCTTCCCCGCATTGTCGCTGGTAAGTGCCCTGCGTTCCGCTCAGGAAGCGTCTTGGCCTGGCTTTTGGAGCCAGTTCTCCCAGGCAGCAGGGGGCTGGCGGTAACCCCGAGGCCCAACAAACGCTGACCTTGCACCTAAAAAGAATACATTGTTTTCAAACACGGCTTCCTATTCCTGCCAGATAAACCACCACATTTAACAATGCGTCCAGGTTGTAAAATGTTGGCTGGGGATTCGTTTTTAGCAGCGAACTTTTTGTCAACAGACTGGCATTTTCCTCTCCATTCAGAAGAGCCCAGCTCTCCTTTCAGGGCTGGGCAATGGCTCTTAGAGAGCCAGGGACAGACAGACAGACAGACAGACAGACACACACACACACACACACTCACACTCACACACACACACACACACACTCAGACTTGGTTCAGCATTTCAGTGTTGATAACATTGTTATTATTAGATGTGGCCTCTGGAATCACGGAGTTCATTCCCAAACAACCGGCTCTTCTGGGTGAAATGGAAGAACAGTCCCTGGTTATCGCAGTAGCGGCCGCAGATCCATTACCTGGGAGACCTGTGAGCCGCAGACGGCCGGGCCGGGCCTGCAACCTCGCTCCCAGGGCTTCTTCCTGACCAGAAAACAGCCTGAACGTCATCCCCGAAACCTGGTGCTTGGAACGCAAGCACCAGCGGTGCCTAAGACAAGTCTCCCCGCCCCTCTTCCTCGCTGGTCCCCTTTGCTGGCAGATCTCAACCCCTAGCCTCCCACCCTGGGACACACCCCACCCGGCACCAGAGCGGACATCAGGTTAACTGGCCCTCCACTCCACCCTGGGCCTGCTGTCCCTACTCCTTGCTTCTGCCTCACACGTTTCCTGTGCCTCCAGTGTCCTCCCTTTCCTCTACTGCATTCCGTGTTCCTCCCCACCTTCCAAGCGGAACCCCAAACTGACCAAACCCAGGACTCCTCTAAAGTGTGCATCCCTCAGTACTTAGATTTGCAAAACTTTACTACCTCTTATTTGTTGGTTTCTTTCTAGGGGTGCTTTAAGATTTGTGTATGTTTTTTCATCACAAAATAAGTGTTTAAGTATTTTTGCATGCCTTCCCAGCCAGATGGTAAGCTGGGAACCTCCCGATTCTTACGTTCCTTCTCATGGTGCAGGATAACACCAGACTGTGAGGTCCTTGTGGACAGGAAAAGTGTCTTTCTTTCCCCCTCAAGGTACAAATATTTGTAGTCAAGGGCATAAAGTGCACTAATCTTAAGGGTACAGCTCAGTGTATATTTACTTACATATATAGCCGGCAACCATCACCCAATGTCAAGATCAAGATACAAAATGTTTCCAGCTTCCCTGCAGTTTCTTGATGCCCCTCCTCAGTCAACCCTCCTCACCCCCTGGAGATAACTGCTGTTTGACTTCTCTGAAGTATCTTAAAAATCTTTTCATCCCCACATAGCACATAGAAAATGCTTGAAAAACACATTTTTAAATTAAGCCATATTATGCTTTGCACCCGGTGACTCTGTGCAGCCGCGTGCCCAGTTGACTGGCTGCTCTTGGTTCTTAAGGAGTTACTCGCGTTAGCATGGGGTTGTATTTCAGTAGCTTTGCTCTGTGCTGGATTTAAACACAGTGGAAACCAAGTTAAGGGCAGTGCTGTTCTGTATATCAGGATGCCCACTGAGCCAAGGAGACCCATTTATTTTTAATTGAATTAAATTGCTCACAAAATGAAAGTAGCATACTTTCATTAATATTTAATTACATACAGTGTTAAACAATGATCACAAAGAAAAGTTTGCGGCTTTTTTTGTCTCTGCCTTTTTTTTTTTATTACTTTGTTAAACAAGATATTCTTATTAGCTGTTTTATGCTTGGAATTTTAAGGGCCTTGCTCTTGTACCACTGGAGAAGTACTTAATTGGCAGGGCTCAGCTGAGTGAGGAGGCAGGTTGGCTGTGACGTTGACCACAAGCAAGTATGTATGTGTGTGTGTGTGTGTGTGTGTGTGTGTGTACACATCTATATGTACTAGCTTCAATTACTGGGCCACAGAAAGATATTAGTGGGGGCAATCAGGGGCTCCAGCAAGGAGATAAAGGGCCAGCTTCTGAATATCTTGAGGTCAACCAGCTATGCCCAGTCCCCCAAGAAATTCTGTATGTAATGAGAAAAGATATGACTTTTCTCAGAAGGTCATCCCAAAGGAAAAAGAGTTTACTTCTGTGTTTTTATGAGATAGTGCTCACACCATAAAGCAGTGATCCTCAAACTTTAGAGCACCTAAGACTCTCTAAGGGGCTTATTAAAATATAGATTCCGTGGTCTCCTCAGCAGGGGCCTGAGAACCTGCATTTTTCAATAAGTGAGGATGGTGATTGATCCTGAGGCAGATGGCTGGAAGGCCACACTTTGAGAAGTACTATCACGAAGGTTTAAAACAGGGTCAAAGAGATCATCTAGCCTCATTGTCAACAGTGGAATGCTTTTCCTAACTAAATCTTACACAAGCAAAGGATTGTTGCTGCTATTGAAATGATGATAAGGTCTTTTGGCTTTCCTTTACCCTCTTTGTCCCCCGTAGCTGTTTTCTGGGGGTTGAAGTCATAGAGCCACTCATGGAGGTACAAGATAAAAACCCCTGGATTAGTATTATTAATAATTAAATGAAAGTTTTTGACTGGTTAGGTAAATTCATAATGTCATGGAGGAGTTGTCTAAGATTTGTCCAAAGATAAAATATCTTCTTGGGGAAGTAGTATAGAATTGTCTGTCATAAGAGGAGTCTAAGCAATCATTGACTGCCACTTGGCAAGGATATTCATTTGTTCATTCATTCATCAACAAAAACTTACTGAATGACCACTCTACAGTGGACAAGTCTGAGGATACAGCAGTGGATAAGATAGACTAAGTCACTGTGCTTACAGATATTGTGTTCTAGTGGTAGGTCAGAGATGGTAGACAAGAAAACAACACCTGAAGGTCTATGGAGGAAAGGAAAGGAAGTAATGTATTCTTTAGGGAAGATCTCCTGGAAGAGGTATAATTTCAACGGAGACCCCAGTGATTTAAGAAGGAGGGCTGGATGAGAGAGCTAAGGAAAACACATTTCATGAGAAGAGAAAGTGCCAAAACTCTGAGGTAGGAACAAGCCCAGCATATTTGAAGAAAAGAGAGAAGAAAGTATAGTTGTAGCACAGTAAGCAAATTGTATGAGACGTGTCAGAAAGACTGGCAGGGGATAGGTCAATCTCCAAGGCCAGGAGTTTGATGAAGTGGCCATTCGAACTTTCAGTATGTCATTGGATGAGGTGACTGTGGTAAGTCATATTTTCCAAAGGTAGCACAATAATATCTCCTATCTCACAGTTTTTTCTGCTGTATGACTTCACCTTCCCTCATCAAAAGGTAGAGTTTATTTCTTTACCCTCTTAAATCTGAGTGGGATCTGTGACTGCTTTGACCAAAAGAATACAGCAGAAGTGATGAAATGCCAGTTCTAGGCATGGTTCTTAGGCACTGGAAAGTTTTGGAATGCTCAGTCTTAGGACTCTCCTTGAAACCTCGCATCATGTTGTGAAATGCCCAAGCCACATGAAGAGACAATGTGTAGACACTCTCATTGACATCTCTGACTGAACTCCCAGTCAGTAGCATCAACTGTCAGCCAAGAGAGGGAGGCATCTTGGATATCCAACCACATGGAGCCTTCAAATGGATGAAACTCCAGCTAACACCTGACTGGGCCACAGAAAGATATTAGTATCCTAATAAACAGCTAATAAGTATCCTAAATGAGAACTACCCAGTCAACCCCCAGAACCAAGACAGATAGTAATAAATTGTTGTTATAGGCCATTATGTTTTGGATGGTTAGTTATTCAGGAATCCAGATTAGTGACCATTCAACCCCAAGATGCTCTGATTTCATGAGTCTGAGCTGCTAGTATGGTTCTCTTTCCCTCTCTATCATGTTGCCATGGAACCTGTTAGTGGTGAATTTCTGAACCAATGAGAATCCAAGAAGGGGTTCTGAGCAACACCCTTTGAAAATCTAAGTTGTTTTCATGTTGATGTGAATAACTCCTTGCCTGTACTGCCCAAGTATTTGATAGTTTTAGTATTCTAAGTCTCTCTTGCTTGGTTACATGCTGCTCTTATTCTAGGGGCTTGGGCATCACAGAGCAAATGAGAGCTTGAGATCAGAAAACCCTTCCAAATGATACTTTTGATTGGCTTACCCATAGAGGTCGGAGGAGAGCAAAGGTCCCTCTTTACAATCCTTGGAGGCTTGTGTTTCTCCGTTTATTGGGTGATTCATGATCTTATGGCTATTTTAGGTTATTGTTAATTGGCCTTTTAGTTTGCAAAGCACTTTCACTACCTTCTTGCATTTGATCTTTGCAATAACGATAGGACAGTCATTATTTTCCGCATTCTGCAGATGAGCCAAGGGAGGCTCACAATGATTAAGAAACAGAGAGTAAGAGGTGTGGTCTTAACTTGAATCTGGATGATCTTGTTCCTCAGTCAGTGCTGTTCCACTTGTCTCATGCTGTCCCCTGAAAAACTTGTCAAATCAGTAATGCTAATAGTTTGCTCATCAAGAGATTTCTATTATGTGAGGTTTTAAAAAGACATTTCTGGGAATAGAAAATAAGTAAAAATCATACCAACTGCTTCTGGAATGGAACTGCCATTTAGGGTAGAGATGAGAAAAGAGGTTTCTGCCTATCTTTTCAGCTCTCTTCCTTTAGGATTTTGATTCCAGCAATTCCAATAACCCCATTAGGATATATACCCCTTGATCCTTCCGCCATTTCACTATTATGTTCCTATTTCCCCTCTTCCCTAGTTAAGACTCTAAGGTCCATCATCAGGGTAACTCCCCAACTTAACATTCTAACTCTCCTGCCCCTCCTCCCCTCATCTGACTTGTCTGACAAAACCCTCCCTTGGTTAAATTCAACTCTTACTCTCCACGTCATGTACATCTTCCTGGCTGAACATGGTTGGAGAAAACTGTATAAACTAAGTGTGTGAACTTAGTTTAAATTTAGGGTGACTAATTTCCAGTTGGCTTCCAGTGTTGGCTGCCAATTCTAGCATGAGCCTCTACTCCAATCACTTTCCTTCTCTCCTAAACAATTAATACACATCTTTGCTTCTTTCCTCAAATATCCAACAACTCCCCACCTATTCAAGTACAGTACTGATTGAGGGGCTTCTTATTTCACTGAGAAAGTATTGGCACCAGAAGAGAAATTCCCTAAACTTTACCACCCATATATACCCACCTACATGCCTCTGTGCTATATGCTCTACCTTCGATGTATGTGTTCCTAGCAAGAACAGTGCCTGGCTCATAGTGGGCACTTGATAAATAATTGTTAAATGAATCAGTGAATGAAACTAGTGGAGGTCTTGAATGTTAGGTTAAGTAGCTTGGAATAAATATGATAATAGGAAATACTCTGTAAAAGACTTTGAGAGAAGAATTTATTAACTATGGCATCTGAGGAAAATGATTTGCACTAATAACTGCAATAACATCTACTCCTTCTGTCTTCTCCATTTAGCTTTATATCTGGCAAATGTATGGTCACCCTTCTAGATCCATCATAGCCTTCCGCCATGTTTAACCATCTCTGACTCCTCAGGCTAGAATGAACCCTCAAGTGTTCTGGGGTTCCCACTTCTATGATACTGATGACTACCGAGGTTCTACATGCCCATCTCCTGCACTAAACTGTTGGCTCCTTGAGACCAGGGACTGCAATGTCCGTTTCCTATAACTCCTTCACCCAGCAGTGCATGTGGCATAAGCACCCAACGAGTTGCTCATATCAGTAATTTTAAAGTAAGACTTAAAAATTCTTTTAAGCTGAGAAAGAACTGATTGCAAGGAAATTTATATTACAGGATAG
>PVKY010012119.1:0-11679 GCA_004027775.1 Bradypus variegatus | reverse complement strand
CTTTGTCCCTGTCACTCTTCTCTTGCACTCACCACTCTTCCACGATACTGAACTACTGTCGTTCCCATTTTAATCTTCTGAGAGTTGGCACACACTGTGCATCCTGCCAGGAATTCTTTCCTCTGGCTTTAACAACATAACAACATAGTTGGCTCCTAGAAACCTCTCTCATTTAAAAGCTAGCAAAGAAAACATTATGTCCACACAAATATTTGTGCAGGAAGGTACATAGCAGCATTATTCATAATAGCCAAACACTGGAAGCAATCCAAGCATCCATCAACTGGTGGATGGATAAGCAAAATGTGGTGTATCCATACAGTGGAATACAACTCAGCAATAAGAAGGAGCAAATTACTGTTACATGCAACAACAAGAATGAACCTCAAAAACCTTCCACTAAATGAAAGAAGCCAGATGCACAAGACTATGTATTGCATGAGTCCATGACATGGAATTTCCATAAAAGGCAGATCCATAGAGGCCGAAAGCAGATTAGTGATTGCCTGATGCTGGGGGTAGGAGTTGTAACTGACAGCAAACAGGCACAAGCAAATTCTTTGGCAGTGATGAAAGTGTTCTAAAACTTGATCGTGGAACTCTAAGAGTCAGAAGGTAGAATATAGGTTGCCAGGGGATGGGGTGGGGACAGGGTTCCCATCTGGAATGATGGAAATGTTTTGGTGATGGATGGTGGTGATGGAAGAACAGCATTGCTAGCGTAATTAACACCACTGAATTACGTATCTGAAGGTAATTGAAAGGAGAAATAATAGATTTCAGAATAGACTTTAAAAAAAAATCCATGGAACAACACTACACAGTGAACCCTAAGTCAAAACATGGACTATAGTTAACAGTGCAATTATAAAAATACTTCATCATCAATTGTAACAAATGTTCCACACCAAAGCAAGATGTTAATAATAGGGTGATATATGGGACTCCTGTGTTTTATGCATAGTTGTTCTGTAAACCCACAACTTCTCTAATAAAGGAAAAAAATAAAATTAAAAATTAAAAACTCGATTGTGGGGTTAGTTGTACAAATATATAAACTTATTAAAAGTCACTGAACTGTACATAGACTGTACAGTTCATGTACAATGAGTGAATTTTATGGTCTGAATATTATACCTCAGTAAAGCTATCAATCACTAAAGCTGATTGATAGATGAACAAAGAGATGAACAGATAAGATTTGTGATGAAACAAACATAATACAATTAATGGTAATGGTAGAATCTAGGTGGTGGGTTGGGTGTGCACTCTTTCAACTTTTCAATATGCTTGAAACTTTTCATAAGAAGATGTTGCTAAGGCATCACTTTCTGAAGCCTTTCTCCTTTGTACTCTCCCTCCACACACCAGATCTGGAAACAATTCATCACTCACTCCTCCTTGCTAATTTTGCTTAACCTCATACAAGTTCTTTCCTTGCAAAGCTGATGTTATTTTGCCCTGTCCAGGGTCACTTAAGAAAATCTCTTACTTATGCAAAGATGGGGCTAATAGGAGTTTACTGCTTAGGGGATCAAGATATAACAAAACCTTTTTCATTTTAAAGTGGTTTAGAAAATTATTTCTCATCCTTTGCTTGCTGGGGCAGAAGAAACCTAATTTACATAACAAGCCCAGAATCTTTGGGGAGTTAAGGGACAGATGAATGCCCAAACCTCTGCTCCCCAAGACTCAAAGTCAGGGAGACCTGTGGCTGGACTAATGTCCTGTAAACAGACACATCTTAAGGAAAGAGGGTATCCAGGTGAGTCAGCAGGGCCCAGGACAAGGACATAAACATTCATGGGAGAGGACTAGTTTGGGCAAAACAGGTGAGAGCTGTGGAAGCCCCTCCAGATCCAGAGACCCTGGTACAATGTTTGCACCTTCAGTAATAAAGGCTGAGCATGTGAGTTTGATCCATGAGTGCCGAAGGTTTGGAGCCCCATGACCACCATGGTCAGGCAATGGCCTTGGCCGACAGGAGCATAAGGGTCAGAGGACAAGTATCCATGGACTATGCCAAGCGGGTGGGCCTTGAGAAGTCACGGCTGTGTGGGCCATCAGCTGGCAGCATTCCTTGGGCCTGGCATATGGAAGACAAGGGACCCCTTTGGACCAAGTATGCCACCAGGATTACTGAATAGATCAAAAGGCTTGGGGGAGCATCAAGATGCAGATCCCAGACTGATTGCTAATCAGGAAGGTGGGCTCTCAGGCAACTAGATTTAAAAATGTGGGAATATCTGTGTCCTAAGTTTGTGGCACAGTTCACTGCAGATACAATATAGACATATTATATAGATCATATGCTTGTGTTTCCTCATTTATATGTCCAGCTGGAAAGTGAGGTCTCTGAAGGCAGGGATCATATGTCATTTATCTCTACCTCCTTAGCACGGTTCCTGGCACACAATAGTGCCAGCCTGGGAGTCAGGAGTTGCAATCTGTGGCCTTTGCTCTGATGCCATCCCACTGCATGGGATCAAGTGGATCCCTGGGGCCTGGGTTTTGCAAAGGACTTGAAACTTCTTGAAGAGGGAGGGATCTGATCATAAAGCAGACTTCAAGGCAGAACACCCAAAGGAGTAAGTCCAAATAGGCCATTCATTTATTCAATCCACATCTGCACTCATCCTGGAAGGCAAACTCTAGGGGTGGAGGTGTGACTACAATAGGCTACTTGTGAGAATCACCATCTGGAGCTCTACCATATTCTCACTGAGGGAGTAAAAAAACACTATGGAAAATACATCAACATGCTTTGGGCTGCAAGTAAGAAAAAAACTTTATTCAAGAATGGCCTAAATAATGTGTGCAGCTAGCTCTCATATGTTCAGAAGACTGTGCAATAGATGATGGATGATAGGGAGGGAGGGAGGGAGGGAGGGAGGGAGGGAAGGAGGGAGGGAAAGAAAGAAATCGTGGTGTGACAGGTGTTAAAGTTGGTGGATTGGGGTATCAGGGGAGGGGGGTCAGGGTATGCTGGAGTTCTGTGTATGGGTTTTATATTGTTTTTGCAACTGTTCCTGTAAGTTTGAATTTATTTCAAAATAAAATTTTTAAAAAATGGCCTAAATAACAAAGAAAATGTATTATTTTATGTAGTAGGTAGTCTAGGGGTAGGGCAGGACCCAGCGGCTGCTTCAAGGGTTCAGTGTGTGCTGGTTTGGGTGTATTATTTCCCCCAAAGTGCCATTATCTTTGATACAGTCTTGTGTGGGCAGGAAACATCTTGGAGTTGATCGGGTTGGAGACTATTGATTGGATATTTCCATGGAGATGTGATCACTCAGTTGTGGCCAAGGTCTTTCATTGGATAAATTACATGGAAGTGTGGCCCCACCCATTCAGCAAGGGCCTTGATTAGTTTACTGGAGCCCTGTAAAAGCTCAGACAGAAGGAGTGAGCTTGCTACAGCCAAGAGGGACACTTTGAAGAAAGCACTGGAGCTGAGAGAGGAACTGCAGATGAGACAGTTTGAAGACAGCCGTTGAAAGCAAACTTTTGCTCCAGAGAAGCTAAGAGAGGAAAAATGCCCCAAGAGCAACTGAAAGTGATATTTTGAATAGGACTTCAGCCTAGAGAGGCTTTCTCGTGCTGGGAGAAAGCCATTCTGAAATCAGAACTCTGGAGCAGATGCCAGGCACGTGCCTTCCCAGCTAACAGGTTTTTCAGACACCACTGGCCAAACTCCAGTGAAGGTGCCTCATTGTTGATGACTTACCTTAGATACTTTATGGCCTTAAGATTGTAACTTTGTAACCAAATAAACCCCCTTTATAAAAGCCAATACATTTCTGGTGTTTTGCCTAAAGGCAGCATTAGCAAACTAGAACAGTGTTGCTATTAGAAACCCAGGTCCTTTATTATAATTTCTCCTTTATGTCCTCCCTGGTTTTGGCTTCATCCTCAGTCTGTGACAAGATCACCTGCAGCAATTCCAGGCATCCCTTCCACACCTGGGAGCACATAGATAAGGTGGATTTTCTTTTCTTGTAGCTGTCTTCTTGAAGCAAGAAAACTTTTCCCCAGCAATACTGCACTGCTGCTTGCTGGCCCTACCCCTCTGGCCATTTCCTACCTGCTCCCTTCACTGACCTCTTGAGCCCCATATATGAGGGCTCTCACTGCACCCTCTCTCTTCAGCCATCTCACCTCCTGAGAAAGCTCCACTCTCCCTTCAGTTCTGAGGGTTCTTCTGGATCCTTCTCTCTGGTTTTCCTACACAAGCTCTGGCTCCAAATGTCTCACACCAAGTCACTGTCTAGTGCCCCCCAGCTGTCTCCTCTTCTTTACTTCCCAGCTTCTCAGAATGCCATCCACAACTCCCATGCCACCAGATTTGAAACCCTGGAGTTCCTCCTGACACCTTACTCTCCCTTGCTCCTCCCATCTAGAAGCCACATTTTCAGATTTTCACAATCCTGATTTTTGTCATGCCTTAACATAAACAAGCTTCAGTGGCCCCCAGTAAGTCTGTCCAGTAAAGTTCAAACTTCTAAGCTAGGCATCCAAGGCCCTCTATCTGGCTCCAGCCCATCCTTGTTAGTACCCTTCTCTGGGTACCTCCATGATTTTGCTCATGCCACCTTCTCTTCCTGCGGGACTTTCTCTCCCCCCATCCCAATTTGGCCATTCTTTGCTGGCTCTTACTACTTCTGCTCAGTATTGAACTTCCTTCCCACCCAGAGGTGCACATCTTTTCCTTGCAGGAGCAGGAGCAGACTGCCCCAATGAGGAGGAGAGGAATGCAGACTCCTCACAGGCAGGGCTGCCCTAACCCAGGCCACTCTTGGGCAGCTCCCTTTACCCATCTCATCAACCCAGTAATTATCTGCCTCCTTCTGGAGAGAGAGAGGGGGAAAGAAGGCATGGAGGGAAAAGCAGAAGCAACTTTTACCACTATTTCTGAAAGGACTGGAGTTCCTATTCCACAGGCCAAGGTAAAATTCCAGGACAGGGAGAAAGTGATTCATTTCTCATTGCCATTTGCTCCATCTGGGGCAGTGAGGCAGAGCTGCCCACCCGGGGCAGTCTGGGGGCAGCTCCCCTGGGAGGAGCATGTGAGGGGCTTTTGTGTGCCCTACACAGTGGCATCTCTCTATGTGCAAGCTTGGCCACCCTGGGCCATTTCTGCGCAGATTCTACCGTTCAAATCCTTTCCTGTCCTTCTCAGCAGCATACGCCTAGTACTTCTCCAGTTTCTGGTAGAAGATGGCTAGTATCAGTGATTCCAGAGCTGGCTTGATTCCAAATTTCCAGTCCCACATTAATAGCCAAAACTCCAGGAGATCTGGCCCCAGATCTGGCACAAGGCAAAAGCCAAGAGTGAGTTCTTGCATTACTGCCTGACCTCAGAAAAAAAAGATGAACTTAAGAAATTAGGTATCAGCTGTGGCTACATTAAGAAAAAAAAATAGTTTCCAACTAATGGTTTCACCAAAGAATTTTTTTTTTTTTTTAGTGTTCTCACTTGCTACCCTAAAAGTCTGCTTCTGCACCTAGATCATCCAATACTTTCTTGCCCAAGTTGCAATTCCAGTTTCAGTGTGGTTGCCCCATGTCCCTATGGCTTTCTGGTAGTATTTCAGAGCTCAAGCTATGAAATCTCCCCCATCCCATGTAATAAAGAATTTGGCTAGCCTTTGTCCCCGTTTCCTGGGAGGTTACCTCCAAACGTTTGAAATTTCCCAAGTAATTGGAATGTCTTTTTTATTCACAGTGGGTGCCTGGGACTAGAACTGATTTTTGTTAAAGGTTCATGGTAAGGAAGTGACTTTGATGGGCTCTTAGGTAGTTTCTACTAGCAGGTGACTCAGGGTTGGGCATTTGAGCCACACGGTATCAGCCCAACTTCTGCGGACGAAGGGAAGGGAGGCAGGCGATTGAGTTCCATCTTTCTACCACGTGGTCAGTGAGTCCACCAACCCTGCCTATGTCATGGAGCCTCAATAAAAAATCTGGACACTGAAGCTCACGGGGGCTTCCCTGCTTGGCAATAGCCTTTGAATATTGTCACACACTGATGTGCCAGGAGTGGAGTGTGTTCCTGAGGACAATGGAAGCTTCGCATTTGGGACCCTCTCATGTGCTCTTCATTTGGCTGATTCTGATTTGTATCCTTTTACTATAACAAAATTGTAATCGTCAATATACTTCTGGAAGTTCTAGGAGTCATTCCAGCAAGTTATTGAACCTGAGGGAGTCTGTGGGGACCCCCGGATTTGTCGCCAGTTGGTCAGAAGTGAAGGTGGTGCTGGGGACGCCTGAGCTTGCCGCTGGTGTCTGGAGTGAGGGCAGTCTCGTGGAGGGCCGTGTCTTCTAAAGTGCAGTTTGGTTTAACTCCAGGTAACCCCTTTGCCCTGTGTGCAACATCCAGGCAGTCATGGTGAAAGCAGATTCTCAGTGCACGTGGTGGTGATCTGCAGTGCAGCATGGCACTGCACACGAGGTCCAGAATTCCAAAGGGTGACTACCCATATGCCGCCCTTAATCACACCCTTCTCAGCTGGAAGCACAGCTGCAATTATCAGGAACAACCCTTCTCATCACACAAGCACGCACAGAGGTCTGTGGAGGACACCAAATAATCCCTGACTTTTCTTTATACCAAGTCTTCTTTGACTGATATCTGGGGTTCTGTCCTTCTGCTCCCCTCACCTCTCACACTTTAGGCCTCTCTTTTTCTCTCCCAGGGTCCAGCTGTTCTTACTGACCTCTGGCTCGGGCACTCAGGCAATAGGTTCCATCCCATTTTCCCCACGATGGAAATCAATGTGGGCTTCAGATCCTTCAATTCTCTTATGTTAGGATAGGGAATCCAACTTCAGAGAAACAATCCTCAAGAAGATACACCTTCTCCAGCTCAGCAGTTCTCAGTTCTCCCTATGCATTAAAATCATCCAGGCAGCTTTTTAAGAATAAAGATGCCAGGGCTTCATCCCCAGAGACTTTGACATGCATTATTATTGCTAACAGTCTCTGTCGCTTTTCTCCTTCTTCTACTGTCCTAACTGAATATGGGCCAGAGGTCCTCTCTCCAGGAGCCTTCCATTTCAGACAGCTGCACTGACCTGGGGCTGGGGGCAGGAATTGTTGGGGGAAGCTGGGAAAGACGCTTTCCATCTCTCAGTGAGAGACAGTAAGTAGTAGTTCAGGGCACTGTGGCAGTGATGATGGTAGAAAGGAGGTCACTACTGTCAGCACCCCCTCTTCCCCATTAGAATCTGGTCAGAGAGACCCCCACTGACCCAGGGATTTCAACTCTGGGGGATGGGGAGATGGGTCTTTGCAGCCTTTGCTGGGCTTCCTAAACTGGAAAATGGAAGAGAGAGGGACCAGAACAAAAAGCCCAGTAGACTAGACTTTCACCTCCTTAGAGCGTCTCCAGGGCCCCAAGTCATTCTGGATTGTTCCTGGATCCTTGGGAACTCAAGCCAGCAGCCTTGGCAGGGGCTTCTGCATCCTGGGAGAGGACACAGCCCAAGGCTGCCTTCCTTAGGGCAAGCTCAGAGGTCCTCCCCAATCCATCTCACTCACCTCCTTGGTCCCCACTCTCTGGGCTCCAGCAAATTCAGTTTCTTTTCAGTTATCTGTTGCTGGGCTCTGACCTCAGGGCTGAAGTGAGGATGTTGATGCTGATGTGGAAGGGACCAGTGAGTGTGAGATGTGTGTATCTCTGGTCAGGGACCAAATTTAAATACAGCTGCTTGGCTTGGCAGCCATTCAGAGCTGTGTTAGTTTATATATATAAACTCCTGCAATTCTAGTACTCAATTGATTCTCCCAAGACTGCCTTGAGGTGGGTATTACTGGTTCCATTCTACAGATAAGGAAACAGAGGCTCCAAGAAGTGAAGTCACTCTTGGAGCTAATGTCGCTCTTCACAATGAAAGGCAGGCTAGGATGGGAGCTGGGAATGCCAATATCCAGTCCAGGGGTAGGGGACATCCCTCACCCCAGCCACCACCCAAAACCTCCACTCCAGCTCAAGGACTGGCCTGACAAAGCCCTCTCCCCCAAACATATCTTGGCTAGAAGACACAAGTCTGGGTCTCTTTGAAGGATGTATTCAATGCAGTCCAGTTTTTTCCTTTCTACCACCAGTGGTAGTAGTCACTGTGGCTTCTATAAAACTCCAGCTGCCCTTAAAAAGCTGCTCAAATCTCACCTCCTCTGGGAAGCCCTCCCAGCCTCCTAATACCCTCCTACCTGCTCCCACAGCCCTGGGTTAATATCCAAAGACAAATGTCATTTTTTTTCCTCCAATTATTTGATTACAGGTCTGCTTTCTCTACCTGATGGTGAGCTCACCTGAGGTAGGATGTTGCCCTGTCATCCAGGTGTCCCCTACAAGACAGGGCAGGAATCACCCAATCAGTCTCTGGCTGAGGTTTCTGGTAGCCCTCCTGGAACCCTGCACCTGGACCTGCTGTGGCATCTCTCTGGAGAGCTCAGGATCTGGAAGGTTCCCAGTGAGGAGAATGAGGGAGCCCCCAGCTTTGCCCTGGAGCCCCCTCCATAACTGACCATCCTAGCCAAAGTCAAAGTTCACAACCTAAACCTGTCGGATCTCAGGGTTAAAGAGCCACGAGGGAGGAAAGACACCATCCCCCAGGGCCAGCCAGAGGGTCATTTCTTGTCACAGATCAGGCCAATCATCAGTTCAAGATGACGGGAGAGGGTCCAGGTAGGCAGCGTGTGGTGATGGGTCCCACCTGGTCCATGGTCAGAAGTCCAAGCAGACGGGGAATCAGCCTCTGCCCGTGTGTCTGCCCAGAGGTCCCAGGGACTGAGCTACCCAGGGAGGTCAAGGACAGGCTCTGTTTCTAGCTGAGCATGGGGACTAGCTATTGGCAAAAAAGATGCTCAATCCATGTATGTCTGAGGAATAAATGAGTGAAACCTCCACCGTCACCTGAGACCCAGGCTGGGTGCAGGGTCCCAGCACCCAGGGCAAGGCGACCCAGCCCTCGGACCGCTCAGAGGCTGCCTCCTGCCCGACCCCATGGTGGCTTCTCCAGAAATCAGTAAGGAGGTGGGCCCTGCCTGAGTGGGCTGACACGCTGTATACAGGCCTTCGGCAAACACAATCATCTCCTCAGTTATTAATGGGCCTTGCTCGCTGCCTCTTCATTAGTGCTCAAATATCAACAGAGAACCGTTTACTTACCATGGGCTCCTGCTCGCGCCGAGCAAATTTGGACAGGGCTAGTCAAACAGGGAGCTTCCTGTTGGGCTAATGGCAGAGCCAAGTGTAAAGTTTAGCAACAGCAGAAGTGAGCAGAGAGGGCACCAGCCTGCTCCTGCCCCCGGGGGCAGCCCAGCATGAGCTGGGCGGAGAGGGCTGTGATACCAGGGGGGTGTGGATGCCCTGAGCCCCGGACCCAGTCTCCACATAGCCGTGGTCCTGTACATGCCCGTGCTGAGCTCCTCATACTATGGGTCCAGCCATTGTCTTTTCAGGTCTTTAGGTCAACCCAGGAACAAAGCCTGGCAGCAACTGCAAGGCAATTTGGAGTACTGGCTGAGAGCACAGGCTTTCCAGGTAGACTAAGCTCGGGTTCAAATCCCAGAGCTGGTTAGCTGTGTAGCTAGGTGCAAATTATTTGGTGTAAGCCTCGGTTTTCTCATCTGTAAAATGGGAATTATAAGAGTCCTCAAAGCTATGCCATGAAGACTGAATGAGTTAGTTCACAGCACATGGTAGATGCTTAATACCCAGAATCTCCTTTTGTAGACAAGAAAACAGAGGCTTGGAAGAATTTGAGACTCGCCCAAGATTGTATGCTTATGAAGTGGCAGAGCCAGACTGGAACCCAGACTTCTGACTCCAGGCTCAGGGAGTGCTGTCCCACGGCGTCTCGCGGGCGCCCTCTGCTGGGCACATGCACCCTCTGTGCTCAACCTGCCCCGAGACCAGCTTCCCACCCCCAGGTGGCCCAAGCAGACCCAAGCCCTCTGCGTGGACAAGCCCCGTGTCTGATCTACTCCTAGAAGATCTCCCCCTCAGCCTCCCTGATATGCTCTGGCACCTGTTCTCTGCATAGCTGGTGGAATACACACTAAGGGTGGGGGTCTGTCAAGGTTACCTTTTTCACCCTCACACAGCCCTGGCTTCTCAGTGTTGTGTCTTCCTGATAGTCTCCCCTAAACAATTCTTCTGCGCCCTGCCTTCTGAGGGAGGACCCCAGAAGCTCCCCCAGCGGTCTGCGTGCCGTGTCCCTCTGCCCGGTAGCCCAGGCTCGGGAAAGGCATGCCGCAAGGCATTGGGACTCGGCCAGGCAGCCCATGCTGGGACTCACCTGGATCTGCAAGTCACCCATTTAACATCTTCTCCTAGTAGAGGTGGGCACCCAAGGAGCCACCCAAAAGGATGACCTCTTGTGGCCACAAAATCAGAGGGGATGGGGGTGTGGGCAGGGAGCAGAGGATGCTAGCATTGGAGCATGTCTTTCATCTTCCTGCCACATCTCCCACCCCGTGTCTGCTGCAAACAGGCCCCCAGCATTTATGGGGCCCCATGGCACCCCCAAGCTAGGTCTGGGCTGTGCCAGGAGGAATGGAGGACCAGGCTTATCCATGAGCAGTTTGGTTGGTTACGGGGGAAATACAAGCAAGCACAGCCACGGCGGTCAGAACCCCAACAAGGCCCACAGGAGGAGCCCAGGAGCGAAGATGAAGGAGGACTTGGTTCTGTCTGGGCAACTGATAAGTTTTCACAGAGCACGAATTTTCTAGCATAGGTGGAAGGATAAGGAGTTTCCAGTCAAGGAACACAAGAAGGACCTTCCAGGCCATGATAATAGCTTTAAGCAGAAGGGGAGATTGAAAGAACATGGCACCATCAGAAAGCAGTGAGGCCAAGGAGGTAAAATGGAGCCAGTTCTTGACAATCCCTGTATCCCACAATAAGGTGCTCGGGTGGGAAGTTAACAGCATCCACACAGCTCCATTTGAGTGCTTTCCGTGGCAAGGAACCCAGACCTTCATACGCCAATTCATTCTGCATCAGTTTCCTTGGCACTGAAGCAATCACCTACCCTCTAACGCCTAAGCCCCCCAGACCTAAAGCAGCCCCTGGAAACAGCACAAGGAAAGAAATTATTTCATTCACTCATTCTACAAAGTATATACTGAGTGCATGCGGGTAGTGAGTCACAGCAGTGAACAAGAAAGACCATCGCTGCAGTCAGTAAGCTGCATTCTGAAGGGGGTGGAAGGGCAGTGATGCATGTATACCTAAGTAAGAAAATTTCTGGCAGAGTAAGTGCAGTAAAGGAAAGGAAGTTTGTGTTGCCATGGAGGGTTCTTGTGGAGGGGCCAGGGAGCTATTTTGGCTGAAATGGTCAGAGAAGGCCTACCTGCGGAGGAGACATTTGAACCTGTGATGAAGGTAAGGGAAGAATAAGGACAACTCCTGGATTTGGGCATGTGGGGAAGCCCCTTGCTGAGATGGGGAGGGCGGTGGGCAGGTGGGGCCAAGCTGGGGACGGTCAATTGTCACCACCCTTTAGGCAGACCACCTCAACACCGTGCATGAGCCGGGCTGCCTCAGGCATGCATGGACACGAGTGCCCACCTGCACCCACCTGTGCGTACGCTCCCACACACACCTGCACGCACCTTTCCTCAGTACATGTGCCTACACACGAACCCATGGTGTGGCCCTTCTCC